>JASDQU010101147.1:292939-321049 GCA_032191745.1 Picea mariana | reverse complement strand
AGGTCTAGGAACAATTTCCCAAACATCATTCTTCATGATGGAATTGTACTCTTCCACCATGGAATCTCTCCAAACCTGTCTACCAGTAGCCTCCTCAAAAGTGGAAGGTTCATACTCCCTGATACTTCTCACCATCATGATGTAGCTGCAAAATCTCTCGAGAGGTTTACTCCCCCTCATAGCCTGCCTGGGATTCCCCACTGAAACCTCTGCCTCCCTCAAAGTATCATGAAGCCACTTGGGCTTCCTCCTCTCTGAAGTAGTGTCCTGTGGAGGGGAATCTCCCTGCTCAACCCCATCTCCTGAAGACTGTGACCCTGAAGTAGAATATGAAGAACTCAATCGTGAAACCCGTGGACCAGTAACAAGTGATCTTGACATATGTGGCCCTGTCACCTATGGACCAATCATCACTGAAACTAGTGGCCCTAAACTCAGTGCCATTGAAGTCTACTGCGGACTCACTTGAATCTGAGGTGATGACTACTCACCCCTCTCTGTCCCTCGTGACTTCCTAAAGGCTCCATCCTCCTCAAATATCACATCCCTCCTCAAAATTTTCTTCCTCAGGGAAGGAATGTATATATGGAAATCCTTTGAAGTCTCTCTATACCAAACAAAGATCCCTCTCTCTATCATGGGTTCTAGCTTTTTCCTCTTCTCTGAAGGGACATGTAAATATGTAAGTCACCCAAAAGTCTGAAATTTCCCCACCTCAGGCTTCTTCCCAGAGAAATCCTCCTCATGAGTCATACTCCCCACTTCCCTATGTGGACTCCTGTTCTACAGATAATCTGCAGTGTAGCATCCCTCAGCCCAAAGAAATAGTGGCATCCCTTGATCATGTAGCATGGATATCGCATCCCCAACTATGGCCTTCTTCTTCCTCTCAACAACCTCGTTCTGTTGTGGGTTGTAAGGAATGGTAAACTCTCTCTTGATGCCCTCTCCTACACAAAATTCCATGAACTCTTTGGAGGTATACTCACCCCCATTGTCTGTCCTCAAAACTATGATTTTCTTCCCAGTGTCGTTCTCCACAAGAGCTTTGAACTCTTGGAACCGATTGAAGACATGTCCTTTGGTCTTCATGAAGAAAATCCAAGACTTTTGTGAGAAGTTATCAATGAATATAACACTGTATAAACAACTAGTCAACAATGTCAAAGACATCGGGACACATACAACATAATGAATAAGATCAAGAATACCTACTGCTCTACTGTCACTGCTAGGAAAATCATTCTTGGTGTACTTTCCCAAAGCACACCCTTTGCACAAATCCTGGTGCTCTGTACTGAAATCTAGAACTCCAGACACAATCTCCCTCAGTACCCTCAAATCCCCATGGTGCAAATGTGCCATCTTCCTGTGCCATAGCTCACATAGATCACTACTGTTGGTAGAACGAAATAATTCTCTCACTGGATAGAACATTATCTTGTACAGCTTCTCATGTCGAGTCCCAATCACTTTGGCTAAAGTGATATTGGACCCCTTGGGGAAAAGGATCACCTTCTCATCACATAAAAACACCTCATAGCCCCTCTCCTCAATAGAAAAAATTGAAACTAAGCTCTTCTTAAGGCCAAGAACATGTAGGACCTCTCTCAACGACATGGGAGGTAAATACTCCCTCTGAAATGATACAATCCCACTACCAGCTTCCTTGACCACCCGGTCATCTCCAAACACTACCTCAATATCACCAATCTGAGTAATATCTGTCAAGTGCTCATGAACACTTGTCATATCACGGGAGGCACCACTGTCAATATACCACACTGGAATGAGTGGTCCTAGTGGAAAGACACACAACTAAGGAAGACTCCTTATCAAACTTGGCAGAGAACTCGTCCACCGTTGTTGAAGTTATTGTATGCTTCTTCTTCTTGTTCAGACACTACCATGCATAGTGCCCAAACTTGTGGCATGCAAAGCACTTGACTTTGCTCGTGTCCTTCTTCCCTTCACCCTTCGGTTTGTTTCCTCCCTTAGGACCCTTTTTTAATTTCTTCTTTTTGTTGGAAGCAAGAGCCACATTCTCCCCATCATGACTTGTAGATGAACTACCATGCACATAACCTCTTCGGGTCTCCTCCTGAACAAAGTCATCCCAAACCGCAATGCCCTCAACAAAAAAAACCCATTGTTTGGAAACTCCATTCAATGTTGTTCTCACAATATCACTGTTAGCAATGGCCTCCCCCACAGCTCCAAGCTCATCTCTCACCTGTGTCAACCTGGTAAGATATGTGACCACATTTTCAACCTTGGTCATTTTAATGCTCTTTAGTTTTTCTCTCAAAACCATCTTTCGGTTTTCATTTGTACTCTGGTACAACTTCGTCAAAGACTCCCACATATCATAGGCATTTGTTTTCCCCGTCACATGAGGAATCAAATAATCCTTGATGGCATCAAGAATAATCCTCTTACCCTTGATACTCTTCTTGGTGTATGTTGCAAGAAGAGTGGCATCGGTAGGTACATTCATAGGATTTGTTGTGGAGTTATCAACAACATCCCACAACTCATTTTCTTACAACAACAAGATCATCCTCTCTTCCCAAGCACCAAAGTTTGTTGCCCCATCAAGTCTGTTCTCAACCCTCAACCCTGTAGCCATTGACCCTTTTCTGCTGAAAATGAAAAATTCAAAATTATGTCTGGTGAAGTGACTGTTGTCCCACTTTTATGACTTTTTGATATAAATATGCCTCTCTTTAACTCAACTCTGATACCATGTAAATTTTCAGGCCCCGCCCAATTTCAAGTGTCATTGATTTTTCAGCCAATGTTTAATGCCCAAACCCAGTCTTATGACAACCAATTAAACTCAGCATATAATACAATTTTCAGAACTGAAACATGAGGATTTTGAACAATATTTAATGCAAAAATATGACCATATCAGCCGCACATAACTCAGAAAATTTAACACAGTGATTTTTTGTCTAACAATGACCCTGGAAAAAACCCATAAGGGGAAAACCAGTGAGAGAGGGAGTTTTTATTATTTCATAGCTTCAAATAAAATCTTTTACAACATATTCATCTTCAGAAATTTATTGACAAACATATCTCGAAAACTATGCCAAGTCTTCACATACAAACTGAGCCAAACTCCTCGAAATTTGTGCCATAATTTCTTGCACACATGTATAGGTCTGCTCCTTGTTTTCTATGCATCTTCCTTGTTGTACGATTGCCTCAAAATCTGTTCCAACTATTACAACTCAAATCTGGGCATTACATGATGTACGACCACCTTGGCAAATGTGCCAAAACCACTTAGAAAATACCATAGAATGTTTCCTCAAATTTTGTGCAAGAAAAACAGTAGTACGAACCATACATAATCCGTAAAGTATGGCCTGTTCAACCTGGTTGTACTTTCCCTCGATTTCTGTGCCACTTCTCTATTGTAGGGACACCAGAAAATTCGTACAGTACTGTTGATGATAAAAATCGCAACGATGATTTTTCTTGCAAAGTATTGCTAAAAGCCTACTATTATAAGCCAATAATACATATAGAATACTAGTAGGTGGGACCCCCTTGTAGATTGAAGGATCAGATGAGTTTCTTATTTGATATTTATGTTGTTGTTCGACACTTCTTACAGGGTCCTACATGATGATGATGAAATATTGGTTATATTTGCGACAAATAGCAGATGGATAATGCATGCTATGTGTGGGTTTCGTTATTCTAAATTCTCAGTTCCATGTCATGATGGCTTATGTGAACTATTATTAAAATGTTATTGGTGCCATTATCTATTGCATGTTACACCTACACAAAAACACATGTTAGTCGTGATAAGAAATAAAAGCAATATGAGAAAAAAAAATCCAAGGAAGAGGAGCTATCCTATCCTATACTATACTATGTTATGCTCAATTATATGAAAACGAAATTAAAAGAATATTGTTAGTCCTAGCTAACAAATTTAGTGGATATACGATGTATGGATTTATATGAAGGCACATTCAATATGTGTTATGGTTTTGGACATTGGTTAGTACGGATAGGGTGGCTCACTTGGCAAGTAATGGATGTTAATTTCGATGCAATGGATTAATTGATGGGTGGTTGGCATGTACTAAGTAATTGAATGAGTGGAGGATGGGAGTGATGTGCATTTACTGCACGTCACTCCATACCTCTCCCACTACCTATCACCCTAGCTTGGATATTGTTCAATTTTTTTTCCTTGTGGTTAAGCTCTGATTTTCAGGCAAGGGAAGAACTTCTCAACCAAGCTCAATTTTTTAAGGCTTTTTGGTTACAGGTATGTCTTTTCTGCCATCCATGAATTCGCTCTGGTTATGAAATAGATATTGCCTCAGTGATGTATTGTTCTATGCTTTTCTTGAGACTGGAAACTATGTAAACTTGTGATATTTGTTGGAAATGGAAAAATGGGTGGTTAATTCCACAATTTCATTGATTTTTCTGAGTAGTGGAAGCCATGAAGGCTCTCTTTTGTCTTTATGGGTTTTTGGGTTCACTTGGTCTAGACTTGTTGGTTGTCTCCACACAGTTCTTCTCACCATACCCAGTTGCATTTGATATTATGGGGTTGTTGGGTTTTATTTCAAACCACCTTGTGTCACTGCATATCATTTCACCTGGTTGTGGGCTCGTTCATGTTATTGATGTCTGTCGAGTTGGTTATGATGGCNTGTTTTTATTTCATGGCTATGTTTTCATATCATCATTATTCAGGTTGATTGGCGAAAACCATGAGGAATATGCCCTGCGTGTTCTCGGTGTTATTACAGGCCAGTAAGAAGCCTCTACTCCTATGTTCGTAATCTCTCCTACCTGGTAAGTTGTCATCCTGTCTTGAAATACATTGGTTATGTGACTTGTGTGTCCATCGTGTTGTCTCAAAAGGTTCTCACTGTTTTTTGGTGGTCAAATCTAGTATCCGTGTGCTGGTTCCACAGAGCGAACCCTTGATTACTCAGAACCCATCCTTGATTATTCAAAGTCGTTTTTGATAATGAACCAGTCGGGTATATTGTTGACTATTATGAGTTGGTGAAGTAGCGTCTACATTGGTGATTATTGGTTCGTCTCTGTTAATAGAATTGACAGTGGTTTTTTATTATTGGTAGATGGTCGTTGCATTATTTATGACGAAAGTTGAATTGATAGCTCGACATGTTAATTGGTTGGTTTGAGAAACAAAATTGGATACACAATCGATGTCTCTTGTGTTGTAACAATCGTATTGTTAACCCAACATTATTTTATGGTTCATTAAGTCACAACGATGCTTCTTGCGTTATGTGTTAGTCTATGTGGGCTTCCTACAACATGGTTAAGTTGAGATGATGGTTGTTGTTACTGTGTGTTTCAATTGCCAATCGGAATTATTTCAATTTAAAATCATGATGGTTGTGACGTGGTTGTCTGTTGTGTATGTTTTATGGATATCATGCATCGTATCAGAGATGGGAACGGGTTTTATAACAGTATGGTTTCATTACAATTTAAATGTTAAATCGATTAGAGGAATGGAATTAGACACGATTTTAAACAACTTGTGTCTGTGTTTTTTTTGAAGAATTAATTTGTGGATAGTGGTTGATGGTTTGGATGTTGAACAGATTCAATACAAATGATTGTGTGTTCGTTTGAAATTTGTTTTAAATATAATGGGACAAATGAGAGGAAACATAATTCTAATAAAGGTTGTTTTGGAAGGCATATTATTTTGAGTATGATGACATTGTGTTAAAAATTCAAATGTGAACAATGAGCAAGTTAACACACAGTAATGGTTAAATTATACATAGTAATTGTTTACAGTAACTATTTGGTCAGTGTTGGATCATTTGCATTAATTACAAAATTGTTTGATGGATTACTTAATTGATTTTATGAACAATATCCACTCTTTTTCCCTACCATTATTTCACTTTTCACTAATTACAATCCCCTCGCCTTCCCATATTCATTATTCACTCCCTTTTCCTAAAATTTAATTACAGATAAGAGGAACTATGTATTGTAACAGTTTGAAATCGTTGTTTCTTGGGTGGACTACAGTGATATGTTCTTTGGTTTACATTACAATTGATTGCTTGTTTTCTATGAGCAGTAACCACAATCTTTTCCCCCACATTTTAAAATTTTTCGCTCAATACAACTCCCTCGCATATCCCAGAACCTTTATTCACCCCCTGCTCATTGACAACGATTAAACAATTTGTATGGATTGGATTGCATGAGTCTAATATGTTGTTGAGACAAAATTTATTTCATATTTTAAAAAGAGTTGTCATGTATGGTTGTTAAAGAAACTATTTTCTAATCAATCATGCATACAGGAATGAGATTTTTTAGCCAAGGGAGCCATGGCATACGTAACCAAGGAAGAGCTAATTGGAACATGGGCCCTAGAATTCCAAGATTCTCCATTCACTTTGATGTTGACTCACAAGATTTAGGCCAGCTATTTCAAGATGGGTTTTTTAATTGGATCGAGCAAGGAGTGGTCCAACCTAGGCATAAAATGCCTCCCTTCCAAGCCCCATAGGCCCCTGGTGTCCCCGTGCATCCCCATGTCTCACTACAGCCTGAAGTTCCCGAGAACAATGGATGGCAAGAGATTGTCCAACCGACAGTCTCCCAACATCATGGCTGGCCTAACTTGTCCTTACATGCTCCTCTGCCCATCAATCAGATTGTCCAAGCTACCCCCATCCACTCACCAGTTTAGTCTTCCCATGTGAGTAAAAGGTTGAAAACCAAGGCCCACCATGCCCCTAACAAAGGAAAATCCACTGCTTCCTCTTCCTCACCCTCCAATGGCTCTAATAAATCTCTGTCCTCCCACATGCATTTGAGGGATGATTTCTCTCATGTGATCAGTGAGATTAGGCCTAAAGGCTCAGCACAGCCTAAGGAAAATTCAGAGAGATCTAAAGGTGACAGCAACAACAAAGGAAGGATTGCCTCTCGGAGTGGAAAATATGGATTTTAAGTTTTATTTTATTTATTGTTGATGACGGTTGACTTCAGAAATTTTGGACAGCATGTTATTTGGGATATATGAGTAATATATTTTGAAAATAATTTCAAATATCATTGAGATAAATTGTCAAATATGAATGTGATGATGGGAGACACATGGAGGGATTTTTTGTTTAATTAACTAGTTGTGTTATAATTGTTAAAATCTAAAGGGAGTCACAAGGGGTCCCACTTACTAGTTATTATTTATTTAAAAAAACCTTATTATGATTTATTATTTTGCCCCCTAACTAAAAAGTTGGTTGAGTTTTTAGTTAACCTAACTAATGAAGTAGTTCAACTACTTCAACTAATTCTCATTTGGTTAAAGGAAAAAGGAAAGGGAGGAACATGAAGAGAATAGAAGGAGAAGCATACTAAGGTTTGATCTTGAGTTTTGTTGAGATAATTCAGTTTTCATTCATTCCTTAATTCATTAGAAGCCTAATTATTTTTTGTGATAGCAGGGTCTTATTGTAGACATTAAGATTCAGGGTTGAATTACATCATCCAAACACTTGTTTTTCAGAGGTGTTGATCTATCTTTGATAGTCTTTGTAGACTTGTCTGTTTGTGAATTATTTTTCATGACTGATAAAGGCTATTGTGTAGAGTCTAGTGGGAAATAATTTGTGGCAAGTTGATCCAACTTTTAAAGTTCAGTTTTTTATTTTCTGTAAGAAATATTTTTGTATGTTTCATTGGAGACATCTAAGTTTGACTCTGGTCCAAAACTTTCTCAGGAAATTTTGTAAAGAGAACGATTCTTTGATGAATTGGAATGAAAAAAAGGATTTCTTTATGTCTCATATGTGTTTATTATTGACTTGGTGTCTTTACTTCTGTCTTTATATTTATTTCAACATCTGATATATTTAGAAAATTATATAAAAAATGAGTTTTTCAGCAAGCTTTTAATTATAAAAAAAATAGCCTAAGCACTTGTAAACAATACTTGTGAATTAGGATATCAGTTTTGATGGCTATAAACATAGGGTGATATTCCCATCTATCTTTCTTTAGCCAAGCAGGATCTGAAAAAGTTTGAGTAAGATCATTTCATATATTTTCCTCAACAAGTACGACCTCCTTTCTAAATTGTACTTCACCTCAATTTGTGTGTATGCTTTAATGTTGTATGACCTGCTCAATCTGTACAGCATGACCTGCAATAAATGTTGTACCTTTTTCCTTGAAGTGTGTGTTAGTTTTGTTCCTCGAAATGTGTGCCCTAGCTATGAAAAAATGTCCTCCTTTCTCAAACTCGAATTTATGCTCTCTTGCTCTCTCAAAAATGTTTCATCTACCCAAGAATGGGTGTGCCCTCCTACCCTAGTCGACCTCATGAGAGAAGGTGAAGAGTCCTCTCATCCAACGGTTGAGATTAGATGAGATCAACGATGGAAATAAAATCACTTTAGTCGCCCACTTTCCCTAAGTCTCAAAAATTCACCATTTAATTTGTCTCACAAATTAAATGACTAGGGTCCACATTAGGCACTTTCTCACCCCTTAGACACCTAGGTGATGAGAAACACTTGCCTAGGTACTTTTTAATTATTTTTTAACACTCCCTCTTACCGAGGAAAGTGTTACTCACCACTCCAAGCATGTCCCTAAAAATAACAAACTTTCCTTTGCCCAAGGCTTTGGTGAGTATGTCTGCAACCTGCTCATTTGTAAATATGTACTGTAACTCAACTGCTCCTCTCTAAACATAATCACGAATGAAGTGATAACAAATCTACATATGCTTAGACCTGTCATAAAATACTGGATTCTCCAAGAATTTAATGCAACTCTGATTCTCACAGTAAATCAAAGTAGGCCTCAACTACACACCAAACAATCCCACAAAAAACTTGCAAAGCTAAAGATCCTCAGAACTAGCCTGACTGGCAGCCATATAATCAACCTCTGGAGAAATCAAAGCCACTGACTTTTGCTTCCGACTGAACCAAGACACCACTGTTGATCCCAATCTGAAACAACACCCAGAAGTACTCTTCTGATCACTGACACATCTTGCCCAATCTGAATTTGTGTATCCCACCAATCGAACTCCATCACCTCTCTGATAATCCAAACCATAATCTACCGTACCATAAATATACCTGAGCACATGTTTTTTCGCCACCCAATGCACTCTCCTAGGATCCACCATGAACTGACTGAGATTGTTGAAAACAAAACAAATCTTTGGCCTAGTATTGACCAAATACATCAAATAACCAATCAATTGACGATATAAAGTGGAATCCACCAACTGTGACTCAGAAGCATGAAGCTTCTTCCAGTTGGTAATCATGGAAGTGGTCATGGGCCTACAATCCTCCATCTGTAATCTCCTCAGAATGTCACACACATACTTCCCCTATCCCAAGGAGATGTGTCCAAGCTCCTGCCAAACCTCCAATCCCAAAAAATAGTGCATCAGTCCAATATCAGTCATCTCAAACTCTGAAGCAAGGCTCTCCTTACAGCTAGTGATGAGTCTCTCTACCCCTCTAATGAAAATATCATTCATATTAGAAAGAGTATGAGAGGATCCTCTCCAACCACAATGAAGTAAAGGTTGGGCTCCACCTCACTCTTCTCAAATACCAACTACTGCAAATAGGAATCAATCCTCGAATACCAAGCTCTAGGAGCTTGTTTCAGCCCATACAATTCCTTCTTCGATCTAAAAACATGAGAATATCTCCCATGCACCTCAAATCCCAATGGATTCTCAATATACACCTCATCCTATATAAAACCATTCAGAAATGCAGTCTTCACATCCATCTGGTGGATAATCCAACCCATCTCTGCTACAATGGAGATCATTGACCTGATCGAGGTATATCTAGCAACTGGTGTGAAGGTATCATCATAATCAAATCCCTCAACCTGTGAGAACCCCTGAGCCACAAAGCAAGATTTGTACTTCTCAATGCTGCCATCTGCATCATGCTTGAGTTTATAGAGCCACATGGAAGTCACCACTGACTTCCCCTCAGGTCTAGGAACAATTTCCCAAACATCATTCTTCATGATGGAATTGTACTCTTCCATCATGGCATCTCTCCAAACCTGTCTACCAAAAGCTTCCTCAAAAGTGGAAGGCTCAGACTCCCTGATATTGCTCACCATCACAATGTAGCTACAAAATCTCTCAGGAGGTTTACTCTCCCTCACAGCTTGCCTAGGATTCCCCATTGAACCCTATGCCTCCCTCAAAGTATCTTGAAGCCACTTCGGCTTCCTCCTCTCTAAAGTAGTTTCCCATGGAGGGGAATCTCCCTGCTCAACCCCATCTCCTAAAGACTATGATCCTGAAGTAGAATCTGGAGAACTTGATCTTGAAACCTATGGACCAATAACCTATGATCTTGATATATGTGGCCCTATTACTTATGGACCAGTCGTCACTGAAACTGGTAGCCTTGAACTCTATGTCACTGAAGTCTGTTGCGGACTCACTTGAATATGAGGTGATGACTGTTCGCCCCTCTCTCTCCCTCATGACTTCTTAAAGGCTCCATCCTCCTCAAAATTGTCTTCCTCGAGGAAGGAATTTATATATGGAAAGCCTTTGAAGTCTCTCTATACCCAACAAAGATCCCTCTCTCTGTCGTGGGTTCTAGCTTTGTCTTCTTCTCTGAAAGGACATGTGAATATGTAAGGCACCCAAAAATACGAAATTTTCCCACCTCAGGCTTCTTCCCAAAGAAATCCTCCTCAGGATTCATACTCCCCACTACCCTATGTGGACTCATGTTCTACATATAAATCGTAGTGTAGCATGCCTTAGCCCAAAGAAATAGTGGCAGCCCTTGATCATGTAGCATGGCTCTTGCAGCCCCAACTATGGCCATGTTCTTCATCTCAGCAACCCCATTCCGCTGTAGGTTGTAAGGAACAATAAAATATCTCCTGACGCCCTCTCCTGCACAAAATTCCATGAACTCCTTGGAGGTATACTCACCCCCATTGTATGTCCTCAAAACTTTGATTTTCTTCCTAGTATGGTTCTCCACAAGAGCTTTCAACTCTTGGAACTGATTAAAGACTTGTTCTTCGGTCTTCATGAATAAAACCCAAGACTTTCGTGAGAATTCATCAATGATTATAACATAGTATAAACAACCAGACAACAATGTCGAAGACATCAGACCACATACATCAGAATGAATAAGATCAAGAATACTTGTTGCTCTATTGTCACTGCTAGGAAAAGCAGTCTTGGTGTACTTTCCCAAAGCACACCCCTTGCACAACTCCTTGTGCTTTGTACTAAAATATGGAACTCTAGTCACAATCTCTCTCAGTACCCTCAAAGGCCCATGGTGCAAATGTGCCATTCTCCTGTGACATAGCTCACATAAATCATTGTTGTTGGTAGAATGAAATAATGCTCTCGTTGGCTGGAACATGAGATTGTACAACTTCTCATGTCAAGTCCCAATCACTTTGGCCGAAGTGATACTCGACCCCTTGGGGAAAAGGAGCACCTACCCATCACAAAAAAACACCTCATATCCCCTATCCTTAATAGCAAAAACTGAAACTAAGCTCTTATTCAAGACAGGAACATATAGTACCTCTCTCAACAACATGGGAGGTAAAGACTCCCTCTGAAATGATACAGTCCCACTACCAACTACCTTGACCACCCGGTCATCTCCAAGCACTACCTCAAGATCACCAATATGATTAAGATCTGTCAAGTTCTCACAAACACCTATCATATGGCGAGAGGCACCACTGTCAATATACCACACACTGGAATGAGTGGTCCTAATGGAAATACACACAACTAAGGAAAACTCCTTATCAAACTTGGCAGAGAACTCCTCCACCGCTACTGAAGTTGATGTCTTCTTCTTCTTCTTGTTCGGACATTGTTCTGCATAGTGCCCAAACTTGTGGCATGCAAAGCACTTGACTTTGCTCATGTTCTTCTTCCCTTCACCCTTCAATTTTTTTCCTCCCTAAGGACCCTTTTTGAATTTCTTCTTGTTGTTGGTAGCAAGAGACACATTCTCCTCATCATGACCTGTAGATGAACTGCCATGCACAAAACCTCTCTGGGTCTCCTCCTAAACAAAGTCATCCCAAAGACGTTCCCAATTGGGAAGCTTCTTCCTAGCCACAATGACCTCAACCTCAACAAAAACAACCCATTGTTTGGAAACTCCATTCAATGTTTTTCTCACAAGCTCACTGTCAGCAATGGCCTCCCCCACTGCTCCAAGCTCATGTCTCACCTATGTCAACCTAGTAAGATATGTGACCACATTTTCAGCCTTGATCATTTTAATGCTCTTCAATTTTTCTCTCAAAACCATCTTCCGATTTTCATTTGTACTCTAGTACAACTTCGTCAAAGACTCCCACATCTTATAGGAATTTGTTTTCCCTGTCACATGAGGAATCAAATGATCTTTGATGGCATCAAGAATAATCCTCTTAACCTTGATACTCTTCTTGGTGTATGCTGCAAGAAGAGTGGCATCGATAGGTACATTCACAGGATTTGTTGTGGAGTTCTCAACAACATCTCACAACTCATTTTCTTGCAACAACGAGATCATCCTATCTTTCCAAGCACCAAACTTTTCTACCCCATCAAGTCTATCCTCAACCCTCAACCCTGTAGCCATTGACCCTTTTCTACTGAAAATGAAAAATTCAAAATTTCGTCTGGTGAAGTGACTATTGTCCCACTTTTCTAACTTGCTGATATAAATCTGTCTCTCTTTAACTCAGCTCTGATACCATGTAAAATATCAGACCCCACCTAGTTTCAAGTCTCACTAATTTTCCAGCCAATGTTTAATGCCCAAACCCAGTTTTATGACAGCCAATTAAACTCAACATATAATGAAATTTTTAAAACTGAAAGATGAGGATTCTGAACAATATTTAATGCAGAAATATAACCATATCAGCAACACATAACTCAAAAAATTTAACACAGTGATTTTTGGTCTAATAGCGACCCTGAAAAAACCCACAAGGGGAAAACCAGTGAGAGAGGCAGTTTTTATTATTTAAGAGCTTCAGAGAAAATATTTTATAGCATATTCATATTTAGAAATTTATTGACAAACTTATCTCAAAAATCGTGCCAGTTCTTCACACACAGACTGAGTCAAACTCCTTTAAATTCATGCCAGAATTTCCTACACAAATGTAGAGGTCTACTCCTCATTTTTTGTGCCTCTTCCTTGTTGTACGGTTGCCTCGAAATATGTGCCAACTGTTACAGCTCAAATTTGGGCATTAAATGTTGTACAACCACCTAGGGAAATGTGCCAAAACCACTTAGAAAATACCACAAAATTTTTCCTCGAATTATGTGCAAGACAAACAGTAGTACAAACTGTACGAAATCCGTACAATATGACTTGTTCAAATTGGTTGTACTTTCCCTCGATTTTCGTCCCACTTTTCTATTGTACGAACACCCAAAAATCTGTATAGTACGGCCTCTTTTATGAACTGTACTTCACCTTGATTTATGTGCCTTCTTTAATGTTGTATGGCTTGCTCAATCCGTACAATATGGCCAGTAATAAATGTTGTACCTTTGCCTTGAAGTATGTGCTAGTTTCTTGCCTCGAAATGCATGCCCTAGCTCTGCAAAAATGGTTTCCTTTCTCAAACTCGAATTTCTGCTCTCTTGCTCTCTCAAAAATGTTTCATCTACTCAAGAATGGGTGCGCCCTCCTACCCTAGCCGACCTCATGAGGGAAGGTGAAGAGTCCTCTCATCCAACGGTTGAGATTAGATGAGATCAACGGTGGAAATAAAATCACTTTAGTCACCCACTTTCCCTAAGTCTCAAAAATTCACCTTTCAATTTGTCTCTCACAAATTAAATGACTAGGGTCCACATTAGGCACTTTCTCACCCCTTAGGTACATGGTGATGAGAAACACTTGCCTAGGTACTTTTTAATTATTTTTTAACACAAATTATGTAAGATGAATTAGAGGATTATGAGAGCATCTCTTTTATTCCCTTTTCCAAATACTTACACTTTAATTCAAAAGTTCCATCAAATTTTCAAATAGGTTGCAGACATCTCAAAAGCTTATATAGCCATTGAATATACATTTCAAACATATAGACATTCCCAAATATTGTTGAAGGAATTGTTTACCTATGTATTGGGAAAGATTAATTCAGTGACAACTATAAATTCCATAACAAAGGTACCTAGAAAGGTGTAATTTGTCTCTTAGGCTACATCAGATCTTCTCTTTCCACCAAACAGAATTTCCCTTAAAACCCTTTAATCATTTAAACTTTGATGGCCCCAAAAATCCCATTCATAAGAGTATGAAATGCAACTTAAAACCATATTAAACATTTCTATCTCTACAAATCCCATTCATTATAATATTAAATGTATACATATTAGGAAATACATTTAATATTGCACAAATTATATTCAAATACATCCAATGATGTTTGAAAAAAGCAATGGAGTTTTAATGGAGAAGACTAAGACCAACATGAAACAAAACAAAGCATGCCTGGAAAAGTAAATATGAAAAGGCTTGAAAAATCCAAATAAACAGTGGTAAATTTGGAAAGGCGTAGGGAATCAAAATAATAATAATAATTTATTTTTAAGGTCATGACCAAGCCAGCACACCAAATTGGTGTATGAGACCCCTTGTTTGTGGGACAAGGGCCTCTACGAAGGTATACATACCCTACCCCCCTCTGGATTTGAACCTGTGACCTCTTAAGAGGAAACACGTGTTCTTAACCATTAGACCCACTCAGGATGTGTCTTAGAGGTGGGTGTAGTCTTCTCAATTTATCATTCAAAACACAAAACAAGCCTTGGACGAACTCTTTTATATATATATATATAATGTTGAAACTCTTGACCAAGTGTTTATTAAATTGGTTGGAGACTTAATCCACTAGGGTTATGGTATTAGTCACTTGTGTAGGAATGTGAAAGGTCAAGTGACTGTAACTAACTTTAGGAATGTAACTAACTTTAGGAATTTAAGAGACATATTGAAATATGAATCTAAATGTGAACATCAATGTATTTATATTTATATCAATATGCACTTCACATTTATCTTTCTTGTGTGTCTAACAATGGTATCAGAATTGCCTCAGTTCCTAGTCTTGAATTGAGCTATGTTAGTCTTCCATAGATGAGTTGTGGAGAAAATGTCTCTGCCTACCAGCAAGTTTTTCCAACTATCTACCTGGGCATTTCCTCTCTACTATTGCGCAAATACATGGTTTCTATATATGTCGGTGCACCATCCTGCCATGAATATTTTCTCTGCTCCTGTGTCCAGGAATCTTTGTTGAGTAATCGATATTGAATCTCTGTTGAGAAACGGCGTGCTCTTTTCTTCTTAGATTCTAGGAAACCCTAAAACTACTCTAATCCGACCATTGGCTTATATTCTGAGAAATACCGTGCCAATCGTGCATGTTGTCAGTGAAATCGTCGGGAGTTATTTCTCTCAGACATTTTAATTATTCCCTGACTAAACATTTTAGAGAATTTCCTGTCATGAGTAAGCCACAAAGTGGAGGTTTTGGCGTGCCTACAACGGAATTTGATGCTCACCCTGCAAAATAAACCCAGTTTATTCGGGTGCTCAAATTTTGTGTTTGGCATGTCTTGCAAAACCCTAATTTTCTCTGCGTGTACCGAACCCTAATGTCTTGCAAAAAAACCTAAATTTATCCGTGCATGATGAACCATAATTTTCTTACTCATCTGTAGGTGTTGAAAATTAACCCACTCCATATTCTACCCAACCGCTTCGCATACCACTTCTTCTTGAGACATTTCGCCACAATACTCTCCACCAAAAACCTCATCCCACCTCCACAGTCTTGCTCACGTGGATTACTTTACATCAACACCCAAATCCCTTACATTGGTACTTGCGCTTATTGTTGTAAGTATCAGTGTTGTTATGGCGTACCTCAATTGGGAATTAGAGGACCTCCATAAATTGATATTCAAAATTTCATGAATGTGGAAAACTCCATAGAAGAGTGTGTATGATTACTTGCCTGTACAATCAAACAATTATCTKCGAAAATATTGACAGCCAGATCATATTTTGAGGCTTGAATCTGTATTTTCKCTCAAAGTCTCATTTCATCCAGGTTTCTTAGATCTTTCCTTCATCTCTTGATTTCAATGGTTTTCCCTATAAAATCCCACTTTCAGATTTAATTTTTTGGTACAAGTTTGAATCCATTGTAGAGCCAATAGTAGCATTGCGAGGCATCAATCAATCAATTTCATATATGCAGGCTATATACATTGGCATCGTCTATTGATGAAGGAGATATCTAAAATTACGTGGGAACATTGATCCTTGATATGTGCACCATGGTAACATATTTGTCGAAGATTTGTTGAAGCACTGCAAGCTTATGCTAGACGAAAGTGGGGTATACTTGCAGGAGTTACCCAAATTGTACAAATAATAAATGTGCGTAGGAGTATGTTGAACTCTGTATAGAAGAGGTGAGGTATATCTCTAGAATTCTATTCAAAGAATAAAGGACTAGCAGACACGTGATCATAGCCGTCTCGATCCATGCCAAATTGGATTTTATTTCCGCCAACAGCTTGGAGATCTTATCCATGAAATCCACCTTGGGAGAGTCAAGACTTGGGAGTCCCTTACAATATTATTTTGAATGACATTATTCACTATTCTATTCTTTGATGTTGGTCCTTCCATTTATTCATTTTTCCATACATTTGAATATTGATGGCCTTGCATGTCCATCTGCATATCTTTTTCCATTAGATTCCACGAGAATTATTTTTATCCAGATTGGTGGGTTTTGTTTTCAACCCTTGGTCGCACCCTCTTCATCCTTGTAAACATGTATGTGATTCTATTTTTTTTCTTCGAAGATCATTTCCATTACGCTTTTCATATTCATATATCAAATGGGGGAAAATACAAAGTTTATTTTGGTGCTCAACTTTTGGAAAATGACAATTGTATGGATCCAATAATTCCATGAACTGACATACCTGGGATTGTATTCATTATTGAAAACATACTTGGGATTGAAGGTAGACCCATAGAAAATGACCATTGACGATGGTTGATGATAGAAACAATGAAATTGCATGATGATTCACCATTGTGTTGATAGTGGTAGCCTCCAACAACGAATTTGGTATACATTTATTCATTCTCCTTTGATCATTGTTGTGTTTTTAATCACATTGTAAACAGGTGCATTTTTGGTAGCAGCCAACACCCTTCATTTGTTGAGCTTCATTTGATGAGTTTGCATTTGATTGTTAAAAGGTGGAGTTGTAAGAAACCCTTTGACGTCTAATTTTGTCTTTAAAATGGATTGATTTGAAGAACTTTTAGAGTTATTTAACACTCTAATCCTCTCTTCTATCGAAAATAAAGTCACCACTAACAAAGAATCTTTGCAGTCTGTTGTAACATGCTTGAAAGTTTCACAAGCCAAAGAAGAATTGTTGCATACTCATACTCATGTTCTTCACGATGCAATTGAGCGAAAGAATCTTCGGCAACATTATGAACTAGTTCTTGTTTAGAACAAATGTCTTTTCGAAGAAGATGATGATGTTGATTCATACGAACAACTAGTGCAATAACAACTCAATGAGACAACCCCAGATTCAAGTATAAATGATGTTCAACTTTCTTTTTCCAAGCGGATCATCAGACCTTGGAAAGAAATCAGAAATAACAAGAAAAAAATTGGTATTGCATATGAAAAGGATGTCACCTTTCATAATCTAGATTACACCAAACCGATCAAGTTCTAGAGTGTTGGATTTATACAAGATGTTTCACATTCACCTGCTTCAGTTCAAGCGCATATTCAAAAACACCAAAATTTTTAGCGAGTTTGCCACATGGAATATCATTGTTTTGATCTTCATCCTTCTAAGCATTGTGGACAACACAATAATCATTTAGAAGGATGTTCCAAACGCAATAAATCTGCAAGACTGAATAACCACTATGGGTGGATCACTTCTTGGTGATGGTCATCAATAGCCAAGAAGATATCTCAATCATACTATAGAATTCATTTTTTATTATTGACACATCTTGCAGTAGAGAGATTTGAATCTTCTCACCTTGTACCTGACAGGGGGGGACAACATCAACAATTGAAAATCATGCTTCGAGTTTCTAAGTCCCATCAATCGGGTAGTAAGTTACAAGTAAGCGTGAAAAGCGAGCGTGATTGGTTTGTGGTTTTCCTTAAACCACCTCTTAGTAGAAGACTTACGACTTCTACTAGACAAAAAATTATGGCTATCTTTAAACTAGCATTCAAGAGCACTTCCAATTAGTAGAAGACACCAGCTTCCAAATTCTAGCTAACTTAGGAAATGTTACGAGTACCATTGAGCCTAGAGCAGGGTTCCAGAGTTTGTGGTCATCCTTAAACCACCAAAATGGTTTGTGGTATTCCTTAAACCACCACCTCCATTTAGTAGAAAATATCAACTTCTTCTCTTCATTCGGTTTGTGGTCATCCCAAAACCACTAGGTTCAGAGAGCACATCCAGCCATTAGCAGTTGCACACTTCCAGACTTCAACTGTCCACTTTCAAATTTCATCTCTCACCTTGGACTCATATAGTCCTCTTAGCTTAAGGGGGGGGATGTTGGAGACCTAATCCGCTAGGGTTATGGTATTAGTCACTTGTGTAGGAATGTGAAAGGTCAAGTGATTGTAAGAGACATATTAGAATACAAATCCAAACGTCGACATCAATGTATTTATATCTGTATCATATTAATGGTAATATGCACTTCACATTTATCTTTCTCGTGTGTCTAACAAAATTCTTAGTGAATATTTTTCCAAAATATCAATCAAGAGTTTGGGTGGAGAATCCAAAATATTAACCAAGAGTTTCTTTCAAGAGTTTGGAAATCCTGATTTGATTTCAATTTCTCGTCTGAAAAAATAAACTCTCAATTGAGAAATTTATATATCCACTAAAAATATTATCCAAGAGATTAAAAATATCTCGTCCAAGATAATTTGTTCACTTTTTTCTCAATTAGAAAATGAAATTTCCCCTCCCTCACCACTCCTCATTCCAAAAAGTGCTACCCATTTTTCCTTTTTCACCCTATAAAAACTCTTGTATTCATATTCCAAGAATAGTTATTAACTTGGAAATATTTTCTTATCTCAAGATGTTAATCCTCATCGCCTTGTCTAGACTTATCCCTACCTTTCAATTGTAGGTGGATTTTCCTTCCAAAATTGTTCCTGCAAGTTATCTCTAAGAGGTGTCTTGCTCCTATGACCACTGGGAGAAGATTATGTGTTTCTTAATGAGTCATTAGATGTATATGACTCACCAATGGAGGAGTCAGAGAGAAATGGTTTGTATGTCCCATCCTAGGAAGTTCTTTTTTCACTTTGAGAACTATGTTTGAATGAATTATAGAGTTTCCTTGGGTCCCACTAGCATTATTTGAATTTTGTCCATGTTATAGTTTCCTTTATATAGTTATCAACCTTTGAATCATTGTAGCATTAAGCCATCGTTGCTCTTCTTGAGCTTCAATTACCTTTCATTCAATGGTCTAATACTTTGGAGTTCCACCCTCAAGCTCGTGAGTCTTTGCAATATCTGGAGGAGCCTCTTGATTTTTACATCCATTGGACTCTATTTTTGCATTTTCAGCATGTGGATATTCATCTATGGCATTTGCTTCAAAATCGCAAGGGTTTCGTGCATCCTCCATGATGACGATTTTTTGGTCCAACCAAGACCAAGGCTTTGTTATTTCAATTATTCTAGGAAATAAAAAAGGTCTTTGCAAGAATCAAATCCCAATGTCCTTCCCCTTTGAAAGAGATTTCCAATAGCAATAATTTTATTAAATTATTATGTCGGAGTTAGGGGTTATGAGTTCTAGAAAATCATTACCTATTATATATTTCCAACTCTATTGTAGCTTTTGATAACCTAATTGAACTGCAAGAATTGTGCACAACAATGATTCTATTAAATAACAACAACAATAACAAAATCGTCATCATAGTAATTCTACTATGGCTTTTTGGCCATGTTTGTAATAATCAAATGTAATAAAAAATAAGTGCCTTACCCATTTTCCATTGTTAACTTAAGATATTTTTTCATGTGGTTTTTCAATTCTCAAGGGACACTGCGGGGGTCAAGGGGAAGACAACCCAACCATGGAGTGAGTAGTATGCACAACAAATTAAAKTTACAACCATCAAGAGAATATTTCACCATAATCCCAACCGAGAATATCTCTAATGGAGACCCATCATTATTTAAATGTATGCATGATGTTACAATAAAATACAWTGGAATATATAAACGTGGAATAACAAGAACTCCTTGCAACAAATGTTGTTGTTCCTAATTAAGCTAAAGCAAATGTAATGGTTACTTCACCTTAGCATCCATAATAATAAGGACGAATCCATATATTCCATGAGGAATCAATAATTAATATTTATTATTCATTGATATGATATGAGATACAATGACGTGCATATACATACATGTAGGGATGATAAGTCATGTCTTTGGAAAAGGTCATGAATTATAATAATTACATACAATAAATATATAATAATTATTTATATGATTACTCATTAAAAAAGGATTTATACATTATTATGTATGAGTAATATACTTTATGTATATTACAAGTCTTCCCCCCTTAAAAATGTTTTGTCCTCAAATCATATGCAATGGAAAGAGTTACGTTTTTGGCATAGCGTGCAACGCCTTCAAATGATTCGCGGTTCTTGAAACTGTGATAATTGATGATACAAGATGATATGGTATTCTAAGTGTCGAGTAGAATTGTCGAAGTGTAAGAGGATTTGGCCACCCTAATTCGATCTTCTCCAAAATTGTGTGGCAATGTGTTCTGTGATTTGGAAAATGATAAGATTCCACACTTGAGCTTCTCTTCAATATAACATGGTGTTTATTAGCTTCTCATATTGATTTCATTTTTKGTTACTTTRTTGAGTARTATGATGAATTTTATAATTTGGATGACGATAAGACATCCTTGCATCTTACATCTTATTTTTGGAAACCTTGTCTTTTGATACCTTTGATGATATGTTGGTCGATAAGATTTCATTTGGATTTGTATCARTTTCTTCCATATTATGGGTTTTTACAACTAATGACTTTTTTATTTCAACGAAGTTAGTCATTGTTTTTATATCAATCTATGAATTCTTGTTCGTAAGTTGCTTTAGTGTTTCTTGTAGCGACTTCTCTTCATTCTTCAACTTCTTGATTTATGTTAGTATAGTTTTATTATGATTTCTCAAATGAAAAATTTTATCGACTTTATTTGCAATAACTTTGTCAAATATTGTTTGCATCTTTAGCATTGACTTTTGATTATCTTGAAGGATTACCTTTGAGATATTTTTAAGGAATTCTTATGTTATTGAATCTAACTCCAATTTAATGTCTTGTAATACTACATTCTTCTTCTTACAGGAGAATTTAAAAACTTATTTTTCATGTTTAAGATGAAATTCCCCAAAGTTTCTATCGAGAGTGAACCCAAAATTATGCCATCGACATTGCTCCACAAGGATTTAATAGTGAATTGTGATACAAAAGTATAATCTCCAATGTTCATTTGTAAATCGCTTATGGTATAATGTCTTATGTCCAAAATGTCTATCCTTTCTATTATATTTGACTCAGGAATCAATAATTGGTTAGTGAATTCGATACTAACATAATTATTACATTCAACGGGAGAAATAAAAATGGTGATGTCCTTCCTTGCAAGTGTTCAAAATAGTATTGAATCATAATTTTGCATGGTTTTAGGAAATCTTTGTGTTTTATCATTATTAAACTTCATTTTATTTTCACCGAAATTTCGTAATTTTTCACTTAATCTTAAACACTATATAACTTATGGATTATTTTTATAATATCATTTTTAATTGAATGTTGGAATATAAGTTTGATAATAATATTTAACCTTCTTAAGAATATATCTTAAGAACTTAAATACTTTCACCATTTATTTAATTTAACAAGAAAATCTCGTATTAACTTTAATATTTCACCTTTTGCCAATATTCTCACATTATTCACCTTACATTTACAACTTTTCATGTTATTCAAGTTACCAATATTTCCCCTTTTTCACTTTTACATGACTTCTTATAGATGTGTATTAACCTGTGACTTCTCACAATGTCTAAAACTTTTATCCTCATGCAAAAATCCTCCACATAAAGATTCAATCTTTTTTTCTTCTCAATATTGATGTGTTGTATAACCTTATTTTATGTTGTCAAATTATATGTATGATTGACTTGATAGTTCTTCACGTGTACTTCAAAACACTTGGAAACTTCTTCTTTTTTGTTATTTTTTCTGACTATGTACGTGACAATTAACTTTACTTATGCCAAGTATGGAATCTTTGTTTGGTTGGATACTTCTTTATGTGCATTTTTAAAGATACTTGAAAAATTCCCTTTTTAATTATGTTTTATTACCATGCACATGACAACTAACTTTACTTATTGCCAACTATGGAGTCTTGTTTGACTTATACTTCATCACATGCATTTTAAAAATACTTGTATAACTTCTTTTTTCTTCTCCTCTTCTTTTTCCTTTATTTTGAGAATAAAGAGTGAGACATTAGTTTGTAGATTATTAGTAGATTTTTTTTCTTTCTTTTTAAATGCCATCGACAAAATAAACTTGATCACACATCAATGTAACAACCCGGCTTTTTATTCTTCTTCTTTCTCACTTTTTTTTTAATGCCACTAGGAAAATAAACTTGATCACAAATCAACAAAACAACCAAAAAAAATGTGTTTTACACAGGCTAGTGGAAAGATTGCTCTGATACCACTTGAAGCAAGCCTAGTATTTGTTTCACCTTAGCATCCATAATCATAGGGACGAATCTATATATTCCACGAGCAATCAATATTTAATATTTATTATCCATTAACATGATATGAGATACGATTACGTGCATATAAATACACGTATGGATGATAAGTCATGTCTTTGGCAAAGATCATGACTTATCATAATTACATATAATAAATATATAATAATTGCAAATATGGTTGAAAATTGTCAAACAAATCATCAAATTATAGTTTCTACAACTTATAATTTCAATTTTGTTTGATTTACAAATATGGTTGAAAATATTCAAAGAAATCATCAAATTGTAGTTTCTGTTCTATTTGTAGATATTTTTATAAGTTGAAGGGTTCATAGGGTTGTAGATATTTAAATATTTGATCTAGTCGTGAGCATTGACAGTTTTCATTGGGTGTTATGGATTTTATTCCATTCCATTCAAGTGATAATCAAAGTGATATTCAATTACAACTTATAATTTCAATTTTGTTTGATTTGCAAATATGGTTGAATAGTGAAACATATCATCAAATTATAGTTTTTGTTTTATTTGTACTATTTGTAGATATTTTTATAAGTTGAAGGGTTCATAGGGTTTATAGTGTGAAGCGTTATAGATATCAATATTTGATAGTTGTGAGTATTGACAATTGTAGAGTTTTCATGGGGTTATATGGATTTTATTTCATTCTATTCAAGTGATATTCAATTGACTTTAACAATGCTTTTGTAAATTTAAGCATATTGATCATCACGTCAATTTAGGCCACTCCTTTATTTTGATAGGGTGTAGACTCCTATCAATCCAAAATTTAGTAAAAATCGTGAACTCAAAATTGAAAATTCATAATGAAATGACAGTCCAACACTAAACTAGTTATGTTCATCCTTGGTTTCTTTATTGAAAATTCACAATGAAATGACAGTCCAACACTAAACTAGTTATGTTCATCCTTGGTTTCTTTTCGAGTTTTCAATATATTTATTCAAGAAAATGTGAAATAAAAATATATTTTGAAATAAAAACATCATCTAACCTTTTTTAATATGTAAAATTAAAATATAATTTAATATAAGTAAGCGATTTCATTAAAATTTATATTGATATAAATTGTTTATGTACCGAAAAGGATGGAAAAAGGCTGATGGATTATCAATCCTCTGCACATTTAAAGTATTCACTAGTGCCATTAATATGACACCTATGAGTGTTGTTCAATATCACTGAATAAATTTCTATTCAAAAATTTGCAGGGATAACAACGCACCATCCACAATACAAGGTCTACATTGAGTAAACTTCCAACTTTATTATCATGTCACAAATCACATTCTTTTTCAACATAATTTTTTTCAATCAAACTTAATGAAAACTATGTTTAAAATGTGTGTTAGGTAAGATCATACACATTTGTCAAGTAGCTCATAATTTCAATTTTGCTTCAAGATATTGAAATCTAAATGCACATTACCAAGCAATTTAATATATCAACACTTTTGGAATCAAAATTCACAATTTCATAATTAAAATTGATACTTTTTAGGATGTATTTAATTTTTTTTTAATTAGGATGTTAATCATACACTACCTTGAATTCTCAATATACTTCAAATTTAATTAAAAAAATGAAAATTTAAATGCAGAAAATCAAGTCTTAGTAGATGGTGTTATTTTTTATTTTTTCGATATCAGGTCACAAAATCAAATTCTTTTTCAACTTAAGTTCTTTCAATCAAACTTAATGAAAACTATGTTTAATGTGTAGAATACAAGTAGTGTTAGGTTCATCATACACATTTTTCAAGTAGCTCATAATTTCAATTTTGTTTGATTTGCTTCAAGATATTGAAATCTAAATGCACATTGTAGCAATTTAATATATCAACACTTTTGGAATCAAAATTCAAAATTTCATAATTAAAATTGATACTTTTAAATATGTCTTTAAATTCTTTAATTAGGATGTTAATTATACACTACCTTGAATTCTCGCTATACTCCAAATTCAATTAAAAAAATGAAAATCTAAATGCAGCAAACCAAGTTTTAGTAGATGGTGTTATTTTTTATTTGTAGAATGATATTATTCCTAGAGATATTAATAGAGAGGGGGATGATTTTATGAAAGGTACTACATTTAGTGAAATTTTTTCTAAGCCATCAATAGTCCTTTATAATGACATGAAAATGGGTCCTAGTTTTGATATGAAGTTATCCTCTTCATATGAAAAAACATTTCAATCATTAGAAATAATGAACACAAATTCTCTATGTAGTAAATTGGTTATGCATTAAAGGATTTGTGTATATGATGGATAGTTTGTAGGATTAGTATAATCACCCAAAGTATAGGTCATTTTAGGTTCCCTATACAATCTATAGGTTCTTCCCTCAAATTGTAAATAAGGCTCGGTAAACTTTATAATTCATCAAAAATATAACTTTCTTTATTTGAATGGACCATGAAAGTAAACTAAACCAAATGATTCTAGAATCATAGATATTCAATGCAAAATAACAAATTATGGAATGTACATGTCACTTGTTTAAAGAAATCATAATGGTATGTCATCTTCAATTATTTGTTCATGATCGACTTTGAACATTTTCCATTTTCTATATATATATATTGCATTCAAAACATCAACCACCTTGTTCAAAATAACGACAAAACGAAAAAGATGATTCAAAGTTTTTCTTAGGGGCTCCACTTATGAAAAACCATGAAGCAAGAGTATGAATTGTGTTAAATTGGTTCGGCATAAAGCATATTTATAAGATTTGGCGCCAATTGAAATGAAACGACATGTCCCTTCTATTGGATTACTGAGAGGGGGGGGTGAATCAGTAATAGCGTAATTATAATCCTTTTTCTTCAAAGGTTATATCAATGTAGAATTATTGAGCAGTAAGAAATAAACAATCACACACATACACAGTACACCAGTGTTTTACGTGGAAACCCAAATCCGGAGAAAACCACGGAATGTTTTTTCTTATATGTCTTGAAGAATTACATTCATTGGAAGCACCAACTTCCTTTGTTTTTCAGCTGCAACTAGAAGGATGCTCCAACCCCCTAGTTTATCAGGCTACAACCTGAGGGAAGCTTCAAATCCCCAATTCTCTGGCTACAACTAGAAGGAGGCTACAACCCCCAATGTTCTCCGGCTACAATCGGAAGGTGGCTTAAAACCACCTATCATTGCCCCATCCTGCCACCCTGAAGTAGAAGTAGAATGATGGAATCATTGTCATACTATCACTGTGAGATATACCGATGTAAACCTGTACCAATAAATCTTAACCATTCATCAACCTGTACCTCAACCTGTACCATAAACAAGTGCATCAACCATGCATCAACCTGTAATCAACATGTACCATAAACAAGTGCACCCAACCATGTACCAAGTATGTACCAATCATGTGTCAACTACTCATCAACTATGACTCATCAATATGTACCAACATCATCAACTATACACCTCATGTATATACGCCAACTCATCAACTACTTGTCTCAACCATGTACCACAACCAAAATCCCTCATCAATTTCATCATCCAAATCTGATTTGTAGCTCTATAATAGACCTGTTGTATATGATCACATTCCTCCAAACCTTAATTAACTTTAAAAACAAGAGACTAGCATTTTCATCAAACTTTTCTTTAGTCTCACATGCCTAGTTTTATATTAGTCAACAACCCTAACTTGAAGTAATCATAACTTTGAACCTGTAATGTATAAAGATCTGAAACTGATACATATTGTTCTTCAGTGTGTTTTATGCAATTCCTCCAAGTTTCACTACTTGTAACCTCTCAGAAAAGGAGTTATAGAAAAAATGCAATACCTTGTTGAATTTTGGCTTATTCTAGAGAGCGACCTTCTAGAGAATTCCTCACACAAAATATTTAATGAATTGATATAAACCTATTAAAAAACATAATATAGACTGTACCCTAACCAATGCATTTGGTCTCACTAAATTTGGATCTGTTATGAAGAAGTTATGACGTTTTTACCCAAAACACCTGATTTTGACTAGTTTCAGGACTGGCCACAAACCCTATTTTCCACAGAGTGTAACTCCCAAAATGCAACGAACCACAAGCTGAATTTTTTACCATGGATACTTGGATATGTTTTCTCACTTGCATAGAAATATCACGGTCTGAATCATTACATAAAAAAAGTTATAGCGAAAATGGTGAGATGACCTGTAAATAACATACCTTAGAAAGCACCATCAAAAGAATTTATCCTTCCTTGCATTTCGGCCTTCTTTTCTTCACCCTCACTCAAAATTTCGGTT
Source organism: Picea mariana (assembly GCA_032191745.1). Classification (NCBI taxonomy): domain Eukaryota; kingdom Viridiplantae; phylum Streptophyta; class Pinopsida; order Pinales; family Pinaceae; genus Picea; species Picea mariana. The sequence goes on along the minus strand of JASDQU010101147.1, from coordinate 293,743 downwards.
TAGATATCCTTGGTTACCTCATACACATATATGTATATTCAATATTCTCAAGTGTGATTCAAATGAGAGAGCCTTGCCTCTTATTTAGACTCTCCAAGTAGCTTCCTTAAAATCATCTTCTAGGTCACTTGGCCCACTTTCCTTATTTTAGGGTTGGGTCCACTTCTAATTTCTCCATTAAATTTATTATTGAAATAATTTATTTTGTATTCACTTTGAATTATAATACATTCATTACTTCACTTTATTATTTACCTTTTAAAATCTATTAAACCACTTTGACTACTTTGACCTTTTGGGGCTTCTAGATGACATATGAGGGTCCTCCAACTTCGTAAGGCCACAACTCTCAAACCATGAGGAGTTATGTGAGGTTATACATACCACCAGAAATTGCATGACATGTACTATCCATATAGAATAGTATTATCTAAAAATATATCATAACTCATATCGTTACCCATCAAACAAACTTGGGTCCATTACCCAAGGTCTCCAACTTATCATGGCCATAACTCTCTAACTATGAGGAATTATGTGACGTTCCACATACCACCAGAAATGACATGACAAGAACTATCCATCTAGGATATTTTCCCTGACAAGTTAACTTTCCTTCATCTCATTATTCCACAATTAAGCATGGGTTCTCTTACTCCACAAAGTGTCTTCCCATGAGGGCTTTCACCATAAGGGGACCACTTTGGAGTTCATCCATATTTACAACTTATCAACCATGAAAAAACAATAATGAGTCATATTTACATCAAACAATATTGGATCCATTACCCAAACCTTTGTGCT
>JASDQU010101147.1:278308-292839 GCA_032191745.1 Picea mariana | reverse complement strand
TTTTGGTTGTGGTACATGTTGAGTACATGGTTGAGACAAGTAGTTGATGAGTTGGTGCACATACATGAGGTGTATAGTTGATGATGTTGGTACATATTGATGAGTCATAGTTGATGAGTAGTTGACACATGATTGGTACATACTTGGTACATGGTTGGGTGCACTTGTTTATGGTACATGTTGATTACAGGTTGGTGTATGGTTGATGCACTTGTTTATGGTACAGGTTGATTACAGGTTGAGGTACAGGTTGATGCATGGTTGATGCATGGTTCAGATTTATTGGTACAGGTTTACAACGATATATCTCACAGTGATAGTGTGACAATGATTCCATCATTCTACTTTTATTTCAGGGTGGCAGGACGGGGCAATGAAAGGTGGTTTTAAGCCACCTTCCGGTTGTAGCCGGAGAACATTGGGGGTTGTAGCCTCCTTCTGGTTGTAGCCAGAGAATTGGGGATTTGAAGCTTCCCTCAGGTTGTAGTCTGAGAAACTAGGGGGTTGGAGCCTCCTTCCAGTTGCAGCTGGAAAACAAAGGAAGTTGGTGCTTCCAATGAATGTAATTCTTCAAGACATATAAGAAAAAGCATTCCGTGGTTTTCTCCGGATTTGGGTTTCCACGTAAAACACTGGTGTACTGTGTATGTGTGTGATTCTTTATTTATTACTGCTCAATAATTCTACATTGATATAACATTTGAAGAAAAATGATTATAATTACACTATTACTGATTCACCCCCCCTCTTAGTAATCCAACAGAAGGGACATGTCGTTTCATTTCAATTGGTGCCAAATCTTATAAATATGCTTTATGCCGAACCAATTTAACACAATTCATACTCTCGCTTCATGGTTTTTCATAAGTGGAGCCCCTAAGAAAAACTTTGAATCATTTTTTTCATTTTTTCGTTGTTTTGAACAAGGTGGTTGATGTTTTGAATGCAAAAAAAAAAAAATTATATATTGAAGGCATTGTTGAACATTTTTTCAAGGTGAAGATGTTGTTGAACATAAATTATTGATAAATTATCTTTTAATATTTTTTGTGAGATGAAGTTTTTTGAGGCTATTCTGAAATGCTGATTTTATTATTTAACTTTTACAGATAACTACACTCACGAGAAACAAAAGTTTGCGCAAGAGAAAATTTGATCGCACCTGAGACGAAACTCGCCATAACGAACAAAGAAAAGAACATTATTGGAGAAAGAAACAAGAACATGAAAATATTGAAGAAAGAAATGACGATGATGCCAATAGAGATTTTCAACAAGAAGAAGTCCAACCACGTATATGCATGTACACATATTGTCTATATTAAAAGTATAGAATAATTTATTTAAATTATTGTTTAAAATATTTAATTGATTGTCATTCGGATTTGATGTTTTTCAAAAAACATAAATAGATTTACCTCATAACGTCGATGAAGTCGTTGAAACCGAAATTGAAGTAGAAGCTAAATCACCTATTGGTATATACATAAATCTCTAGATAATATAAGATGAACACTTGTATATATAGTTTAGTGAATTTATGTTTGGGTTTTGTTTTTTAATATAAATTTTAAATTGAAATATGCAAAAGAATCTATCAACATTGATGATGAAATATTAGAAAATGTTGATACTAACAAATTTGAGAAGAAAAAAATTAATCATTATATAAGATATCATATTACAAATATGTATAATACTTTTTTCAAAGATGAATCAGTGACATTACAAGCTCAACTTTTACTCAGTCTAATAAAGTCAAGAAAGATAAAAGAAGCTACATCATTATTGGGTATTCAAAAGTTGACAAAAGATACAAAGGTGAAACAAAATGTCTTTGACAATATAAATAGTGTATTAAAAGCTTTTGGAAAATCTCGAAAAAAAGATGTCAGTGTTGCACGTAGAGTGATACAAACAGTAGTTGTTTCATATAGAAATATAAAATATCGTTTGACACAACACATGACAAAAGCAATGAAAACATCAAGAAAAACAATGTACAAACATAGAAAATTTTGATTGCAAATGATGAACTTGTTTGTTGGACATTTTTTTCTAAACAACCCTACAAAGATAGACTTGCAGAAAATGTTAAAGAATCAACCTGTAATTGTTAGTTGAAAAAATCTCATGTTTCACCACATACAAGGGATGTGTTGCAACGAAGAATAGCACGGAAACAATATGAAGAACATCCAAAACATATATTGCCAATGACACAAATAGAATTGTTCAATTAGTTCAAAGAAGAACTCAAAGAAGTTAAAATTTCCATCAATAGACTTGTGCAACAAAGACCATGGTTTGTTAGACCCATCATTGTTCGTGACACTTGTTGTTGTCGTAATCATGTGAAATTTGAATTAAATTACGACAATTTTCTTGTTTTTGGTAAAAACTTTATGGTCAAGTTCACGTCCTCCTTCCAGATTCCGTGTTTTTATATCTAAAATTCTATGTGAAAGAGAAGGCGTTGAATTATTTTACCAAAAAAAATGTGTTGGTGGAAAGAAATGTGATCGTTTTATAAATCTAAGTTTGTTTCACTTAAAGTATCTTATTGATATGAATGATCAATCATTTTCTAATATAACAGTCAATTGGAAGAGATATGAATATATTAGCAACAAGGATCCACATTCTTCAAATGTTTTTTCTAGAAGGATTGATTTGAAAGTAGATAAAATCCGTGTGACAGATTTTTTGAAGAAGTTTGAGGAAGAAATTTATAAATACACCAAGCATTCACATAGAGCTCGATGGCAAGACCTACAATTCAAACAATCTCATGAAGTGTTTCCACCAAGGACAATTTTCTCTGTAGTTGATTTTGCAGAGAATTACACATTCGCTGCACATAAAGAAATACAGAGTGAATATTACCATTCTGTTCAAATCACTATATTTGTCCACGTTCTATATAGACATGTTCAACGAAGTCTTGATAACATAGAAAACACCAATGAAAATCGACATGTTATTAAAGAATATCACTTTTATATAAGTGATGATCGAGCACACGATACACATTTTGTACAACATTGTTTTAATAAATTTTATGATTCATTGAAAGAATGTGGGATCGTATTAGATTAACATTGGATATGGTCATATGGGTGTGCGGGTTAGTTCAAATCTTTATGATCATTCTATTGGTTGTGTCATCTTCATAAGAAATCAAACTTTACACATTGTTGGAATTTTTTTGAGACTGGTCATGGAAAAGGAGAGCACGTCGGTGCAGGGGCATGTGTAAAATGAGCACTTCGAAGGTATCAGATGAACCCTCATGCCAATCGATTTGAATCCATTGATCAAATTGTTGAATGGTGCAAACTAGCACTAAGCCATGAAAATAATCTGTCAAGAGATGTGCGCAGGTGTGTACATATATACATGTTACACATGTACACATGATATTTTTATTCACGTGTTCAAATTTATATGATATTCAATCATTTTCTTGGTAGATTTCAAGTTAACAAGTTCTTGTCTTGTGCAGGTTTTTTTGTATGTTGGAATCCAAGATGTAAATAGATCAATCCCATATGAAGCCGGTACAATACATGGGACACAAAAAGTTCATTCAGTTAAAACAAAATGCTAGCAAAATGTGTTTGCATTTGATAGAAGAAATGAATCTTGTTTTTGTTCAGTTTGCATAGAGGACACAAAATCCATAGAGATTTGCGAAAACGAAAATGCGAAATATGTTAAAGCTTGGAGACATACTGAACTTAATATAAAAGAGAAATTTTCACTTGCAAGCTCAGAGGAGATGGAATCAAATGAAACTATAGTGTCAATTGATGACGATAGAGTTTCTGATCTTGTTAGAGAATGTCATTTTTATGTTTAAATATTTAAACAACTTGTAGATGTACTTTTGTGATAATCTAACACAAAGTGCTTGTTGGAACATATCGAATTATTTGTAGGAGATGTCTTTGTCATGGTTGCACCTGTAGAAAACACTAAAAACATGAAATATTATTTGATGTGATACAAAAAACAAAATATGAGGTTATTAGAAGATTTTGATGATAACAATTTTATATATGAAAGAGAATTCATCGTATTGAAATGATATTTTTTTCAAGAAACCCATCAAACCGATACTCATGTTCACTTTCAAGACTACCAGTCGGATGTCATAAGTTGTCAATATAGTCATTTGGTATGTGCAACATACATAAAGTTAATAGAAGTTCAATAAAAAAAATAAAAAAATTAGAAAATGGAAAATGTCCAAAGCCGATCATGAACAAATAATTGAAGATGACATACCATTATGATTTCTTTAAACAAGTGACATGTACATTCCATAATTTGTTATTTTGCATTGAATATCTATGATTCTAGAATCATTTGGTTTAGTTTACCGAGCCTTATTTACAATTTGAGGGAAGAACCTATAGATTGTATAGGGAACCTAAAATGACCTATACTTTGGGTGATTATACTAATCCTATAAACTAATAATCATATACACAAATCCTTTAATGCATAACCAATTTACTACGTAAAGGATTTGTGTTCATTATTTCTAATGATTGGAATGTTTTTTCATATGAAGAGGATAACTTCATATCAAAACTAGGACCCATTTTCATGTCATTATAAAGGACTATTGATGGTTTAGAAAAACTTTCACTAAATGTAGTACCTTTTATAAAATCATCCCCCTCTCTATTAATATCTCTAGGAATAATATCATTCTACAGATAAAAAATAACACCATCTACTAAAACTTGGTTTGCTGCATTTAGATTTTCATTTTTAATTGAATTTGGAGTATATCGATAATTCAAGGTAGTGTATGATTAACATCCTAATTAAAAAAATTAAAGACATCTTTAAAAGTATCAATTTTAATTATGAAATTTTGAATTTTGATTCCAAAAGCGTTGATATATTAAATTGCTACAATGTGCATTTAGATTTCAATATCTTGAAGCAAATCAAACAAAATTGAAATTATGAGTTACTTGAAAAATGTGTGTGATGAACCTAACACTACTTGTATTCTACACATTAAACATAGTTTTCATTAAGTTTGATTGAAAAAACTTAAGTTGAAAAAGAATTTGATTTTGTGACCTGATAACGAAAAATAAAAAATAACACCATCTACTAAGACTTGATTTGCTGCATTTAAATTTTCATTTTTTTAATTGAATTTGAAGTATATTGAGAATTCAAGGTAGTGTATGATTAACATCCTAATTAAAAAAAGATTAAATACATCCTAAAAAGTATCAATTTTAATTATAAAATTGTGAATTTTGATTCCAAAAGTGTTGATATATTAAATTGCTTGGTAATGTGCATTTAGATTTCAATATCTTGAAGCAAATAAAACAAAATTGAAATTATGAGCTACTTGACAAATGTGTATGATGTTACCTAACACACATTTTAAACATAGTTTTCATTAAGTTTGATTGAAAAAAAATATGTTGAAAAAGAATGTGATTTGTGACATGATAACAAAGTTGGAAGTTTACTCAATGTAGACCTTGTATTGTGGATGGTGCGTTGTTATCCCTGCAAATTTTTGAATAGAAATTTATTCAGTGATATTGAACAACACTCATAGGTGTCATATTAATGGCACTAGCGAATACTTTAAATGTGCAGAGGATTGATAATCCATCAACCTTTTTCCATCCTTTTTGATACATAAACAATTTATATCAATATAAATTTTAATGAAAATCGCTTACTTATATTAAATTATATTTTAATTTTACATATTAAAAAAGGTTAGATGATGTTTTTATTTCACATTTTTATTTCAAAGTATATTTTTATTTCACATTTTCTTGAATAAATATATTGAAAACTCGAAAAGAAACCAAGGATGAACATAACCCGTTTAGTGTTGGACTTTCATTTCATTGTGAATTTTCAATAAAGAAACCAAGGATGAACATAGCTAGTTTAGTGTTGGACTGCCATTTCATTATGAATTTTCAATTTTGAGTTCATGGTTTTTACTAAATTTTGGAATGATAGGAGTCTACGCCCTATCAAAATAAAGGAGTGGCCTAAATTGACGTGATGATCAATATGTTTAAATTTACAAAAGCATTGTTAAAGTCAATTGAATATCACTTGAATAGAATGAAATAAAATCCATATCACCCCATGAAAACTCTACAATTGTCAATACTCACGACTATCAAATATTTATATCTACAACCCTTCACACTATAAACTCTATGAACCCTTCAACTTATAAAAATATCTACAAATAGTACAAATAAAACAAAAACTATAATTTGATGATATGTTTGACTATTCAACCATATTTGCAAATCAACAAAATTGAAATTATAAGTTGTAATTGATTATCACTTTGATTATCACTTGAATGGAATGGAATAAAATCCATAACACCCAATGAAAATTGTCAATGCTCACGACTAAATCAAATATTTAAATATCTACAACCCTATGAACCCTTCAACTTATAAAAATATCTACAAATAGAACATAAACTATAATTTGATGATTTGCTTGAATATTTTCAACCATATTTGTAAATCAAACAAAATTGAAATTATAAGTTGTAGAAACTATAATTTGATGATTTGTTTGACTATTTTCAACCATATTTTCAATTATTATATATTTATTATATGTAATTATGATAAGTCATGATCTTTGCCAAATATATGACTTATCATCCATACTTGTATTTATATGCACGTAATTGTATCTCATATCATGTTAATGGATAATAAATATTAATTATTGATTCCTCGTGGAATATATGGATTCATCCCTATGATTATGGATGCTAAGGTGAAACAACTAGTAGGCTTGCTTCAAGTGGTATCAGAGCAGTCTTTCCACTAGCCTGTGTAAAACACATTTTTTTTGGTTGTTCTGTTGATTTGTGATCAAGTTTATTTTCCTAGTGGCATTAAAAAAAAAGTGAGAAAGAAGAAGAATAAAAAGCCGGGTTGTTACATTGATGTGTGATCAAGTTTATTTTGTCGATGGCATTTAAAAATAAAGAAAAAAAAATCTACTAATAATCTACAAACTAGTGTCTCACTCTTTATTCTCAAAATAAAGGAAAAAGAAGAGGAGAAGAAAAAAAAAGTTATACAAGTATTTTTAAAATGCATGTGATGAAGTATAAGTCAAAAAAGACTCCATAGTTGGCAATAAGTAAAGTTAGTTGTCATGTGCATGGTAATAAAACATAATTAAAAAGGGAAGTTTTCAAGTATCTTTAAAAATGCACATAAAGAAGTATCCAACCAAACAAAGATTCCATACTTGGCATAAGTAAAGTTAATTGTCACGTACATAGTAAAAAAAAATAACAAAAAAAAAAGAAGTTTCCAAGTGTTTTGAAGTACACGTGAAGAACTATCAAGTCAATCATACATATAATTTGACAACATAAAATAAGGTTATACAACACATCAATATTGAGAAGAAAGAAAGATTGAATCTTTATGTGGAGGATTTTTGCATGAGGATAAAAGTTTTAGACATTGTGAGAAGTCACATGTTAATACACATATATAAGAAGTCATGTAAAAGTGAAAAGGGGAAATATTGGTAACTTGAATAACATGAAAAGTTGTAAATGTAAGGTGAATGATGTGAGAATATTGACAAAAGGTGAAATATTAAAGTTAATAAGAGATTTTCTTGTTAAATTAAATAAATGGTGAAAGTATTTAAGTTCTTAAGATATATTCTTAAGAAGGTCAAATATTATTATCAAACTTATATTCCAACATTCAATTAAAAATGATATTATAAAAATAATCCATAAGTTATATAGTGTTTAAGATTAAGTGAAAAATTACGAAATTTCAGTGAAAATAAAATGAAGTTTAATAATGATAAAATACAAAGATTTCCTGAAACCATGCAAAACTATGATTCAATGCTATTTTGAACACTTGCAAGGAAGGACATCACCATTTTTATTGCTCCCGTTGAATGTAATAATTATGTTAGTATCGAATTCAGTAACCAATTATTGATTCTTGAGTCAAATATAATAGAAAGGATAGACGTTTAGGACATAAGACATTATACCATAAGTGATTTACAAATGAACATTGGAGATTATACTTTTGTATCACAATTGACTATTAAATCCTTGTGGAGCAACGTCAATGGCATAACTTTGGGTTCACTCTGGATAGAAACTTTGGGGAATTTCATCTTAAACATGAAAAATAAGTTTTTAAATTCTCCTGTAAGAAGAAGAATGTAGTATTACAAGACATTACATTGGAGTTAGATTCAGTAACATCATAATTCATTAAAAATATCTCAAAGGTAATCCTTCAAGATAATCAAAAATCAATGCTAAAGATGCAAAAAGAATTCGACAAAGTTATTGCAAATAAAGTCGATAAAAATTTTCATTTGAGAAATCATAATAAAACTATACTAACATAAATCAAGAAGTTGAAGAATGAAGAGAAGTCGCAACAAGAAACACTAAAGCAACTTACCAACAAGAATTCATAGATTGATATAAAAACAATGACTAACTTCGTTGAAATAAAAAAGTCATTAATTGTAAAAACCCATAATATGGAAGAAACTGATACAAATCCAAATGAAATCTTATCGACCAACATATCATCAAAGGTATCAAAAGACAAGGTTTCCAAAAATAAGATGTAAGATGCAAGGATGTCTTATCGTCATCCAAATTATAAAATTCATCATATTACTCAACAAAGTAACCAAAAATGAAATCAATATGAGAAGCTAATAAACACCATGTTATATTGAAGAGAAGCTCAAGTGTGGAATCTTATCATTTTCCAAATCACAGAACACATTGCCGCACAATTTTGGAGAAGATCGAATTAGGGTGGCCAAATCCTCTTACACTTTGACAATTCTACTCGACACTTAGAATACCATATCATCTTGTATCATCAATTATCATAGCTTCAAGAACCGCGAATCATTTGAAGGCGTTGCACGCTATGACAAAAACATCACTCTTTCCATTGCATATGATTTGAGGACAAAACATTTTTAAGGGGGGAAGACTTGTAATATACATAAAGTATATTACTCATATATAATAATGTATAAATCATTTTGTAATGAGTAGTCATATAAATAATTATTATATATTTATTATATGTAATTATTATAAGTCATGACCTTTTCCAAAGACATGACTTATCATCCCTACATGTATGTATATGCACGTCATTGTATGTCATATCATATCAATGAATAATAAATATTAATTATTGATTCCTCATGGAATATATGGATTCATCCTTATTATTATGGATGCTAAGGTGAAGTAACCACTAAGTTTGCTTTAGCTTAATTAGGAACAACAACATTTGTTGCAAGGAGTTCTTGTTATTCCACGTTTATATATTCCATTGTATTTTATTGTAACATCATGCATACATTTAAATAATGATGGGTCTCCATTAGAGATATTCTCGGTTGGGATTATGGTGAAATATTCTCTTGATGGTTGTAACTTTAATTTGAGAATTGAAAAACCACATGAAAAAATCTCTTAGGTTAACAATGGAAAATGGGTAAGGCACTTATTTTTTATTACATTTGATTATTACAAACATGGCCAAAAAGTCATAGTAGAATTACTATGATGACGATTTTGTTATTGTTGTTGTTATTTAATAGAATCGTTGTTGTGCACAATTCTTGCAGTTCAATTAGGTTATCAAAAGCTACAACAGAGTTGGAAATATATAATAGGTAATGATTTTCTAGAACTCATAACCCCTAACTCCGACATAATAATTTAATAAAATTATTGCTATTGGAAATCACTTTCAAAGGGGAAGGACATTAGGATTTGATTCTTGCAAAGACCTTTTTAATTTCCTAGAATAATTGAAATAACAAAGCCTTGGTCTTGGTTGGACCAAAAAATCGTCATCATGGAGGATGCACAAAACCCTTGTGATTTTGAAACAAATGCCATAGATGAATATCCGCACGCTGAAAATGCAAAAATAGAGTCCAATGGATGTAAAAATCAAGAGGCTCCTCCAGATATTGCAAAGACTCACGAGCTTGAGGGTGGAACTCCAAAGTTGTAGACCATTGAATGAAAGGTAATTGAAGCTCAAGAAGAGAAAAGATGGCTTAATGCTACAATGATTCAAAGTTTGATAACTATATAAAGGAAACTATAGCATGGAAAAAATTCAAATAATGCTAGTGGGACCCAAGAAAACTGTATAATTCATTCAAACATAATTCTCAAAGTGAAAAAAGAACTTCCCAGGATGGGACATACAAACCATTTCTCTCTGACTCCTCCATTGTTGAGTCATATACATCTAATGACTCATTAAGAAACACATAATCTTCTCCCAGTGGTCATAGGAGCAAGACACCTCTTAGAGATAACTTGCAGGAACAATTTTGGAAGGAAAATCCACCTACAATTGAAAGGTAGGGATAAGTCTAGACAAGGCGATGAGGATTAACATCTTGAGATAAGAAAATATTTCCAAGTTAATAACTATTCTTGGAATATGAATGCAAGAGTTTTTATAGGGTGAAAAAGGAAAAATGGGTAGTACTTTTTAGAATGAGGAGTCGTGAGGGAGGGGAAATTTCATTTTCTAATTGAGAAAAAAGTCAACAAATTATCTTGGACGAGATATTTTTAATCTCTTGGATAATATTTTTAGTGGATATATAAATTTCTCAACCGAGAGTTTATTTTTTCAGACGAGAAATTGAAATCAAATCAGGATTTCCAAACTCTTGAAAGAAACTCTTGGTTAATATTTTAGATTCTCCACCCAAACTCTTGATTGATATTTTGGAAAAATATTCACTAAGAATTTTGTTAGACACACGAGAAAGATAAATGTGAAGTGCATATTATCATTCATATGATACAGATATAAATACATTGATGTTGACGTTTGGATTTGTATTCTAATATGTCTCTTGGAATCCCAATGTCTGTTACAATCACTTGACCTTTCACATTCCTACACAAGTGACTAATACCATAACCCTAGTGGATTAGGTCCCCAAAATTCCCCCCCTTAAGCTGAGGGGGACTATATGAGTCCAAGGTGAGAGATGAAATTTGAAAGTGGACAGTTGAAGTCTGGAAGTGTGCAACTGCTAATGGCTGGATGTGCTCTCTGAACCTAGTGGTTTTGGGATGACCACAAACCAAATGAATAGAATAAGTTGATTTTTTCTGCTAAATGGAGGTGGTGGTTTAAGGAATACCGCAAACCATTTTGGTGGTTTAAGGATGACCACAAACTCTGGAACCCTGTTCTAGGCTCAATGGTTCTCGTAACATTTCCTAAGTTAGCTAGAATTTGGAAGCTGGTGTCTTCTACTAATTGGAAGTTCTCTCGAATGCTAGTTTAAAGATAACCATAATTTTTTGTCTAGTAGAAGTCATAAGTCTTCTACTAAGAGGTGATTTAAGGAAAACCACAAACCAATCAGGCTCGCTTTTCACGCTTACTTGTAACTTACTACTCGATTGATGGGACTTAGAAACTCAAAGCATGATTTTGAATTGTTGATGTTGTCCCCCCCTGTCAGGTACAAGGTGAGAAGATTCAAATCTCTCTACTGCAAGATGTGTCAATAATTGAAAATGAATTCTATAGTATGATTGAGATATCTTCTTGGCTATTGATGACCATCACTAATAAGTGATCCACCCATAGTGGTTATTCAGTCTTGCAGATTTATTGCGTTTGAAACATCCTTCTGAATGATTATTGTGTTGTCCACAATGCTTAGAAGGATGAAGATCAAAACAATGATATTCCATGTGGCAAACTCACTAAAATTTTTGGTGTTTTTGAATATGCGCTTGAACTGAAGCAGGTGAATGTGAAACATCTTGTATAAATCCAACACTTTGGAATTTGATCGGTTTGGTGTAATCTAGATTATGAAAGGTGACATCCTTTTCATATCCAATACCAATTTTTTTCTTGTTATTTCTGATTTCTTCCCAAGGTCTGATGATCCGCTTGGAAAAAGAAAGTTGAACATCATTTATACTTGAATCTGGGGTTGTCTCATTGAGTTGTTGTTGCGCTAGTTGTTCGTATGAATCAACATCATCATCTTCTTCGAAAAGACACTTGTTCTAAACAAGGACTAGTTCATAATGTTGCCGAAGATTCTTTCTCTCAATTGCATCATGAAGAACATGAGTATGAGTATGCAACAATTCTTCTTTGGCTTGTGAAACTTTCAAGCATGTTACAATAGACTGCAAAGATTCTTTGTTAGTGGTGACTTTATTTTCGATAGAAGAGAGAATTAGAGTGTTAAATAACTCTAAAAGTTTCTCAAATCAATCCATTTTAAAGACAAAATTAGACGTCAAAGGGTTTCTTACAACTCCACCTTTTAACAATCAGATGCAAACTCATCAAATGAAGCTCAACAAATGAAGGGTGTTGGCTGCTACAAAAAATGCACCTGTTTACAGTATGATTAAAAACACAACAATGATCAAAGGAGAATGAATAGATGTATACCAAATTCGTTGTTGGAGGTTGCCACTATCAACACAATGGTGAATCATCATGCAATTTCATTGTTTCTATAATCAACCATCGTCAATGGTCATTTTCTATGGGTCTACCTTCAATCCCAGGTATATTTTCAATAATGAATACAATCCTTTTCTTGAAAGGTATGTCAGTTCATGGAATTATTGGATCCATACAATTGTCATTTTCCAAAAGTTGAACACCAAAATAAACTTTGTATTTTCCCCCATTTGATATATGAATATGAAAAGCATAATGGAAATGATCTTCGAAGAAAAAATATAGAATCACATACATGTTTACAATGATGAAGAGGGTGCAACCAAGGGTTGAAAACAAAACCCACCAATCTGGATAAAAATAATTCTCGTGGAATCTAATGGAAAAATATATGCAGATGGACATGCAAGGCCATCAATATTCAAATGTATGGAAAAATGAATACATGGAAGGACCAACATCAAAGAATAGAATAGTGAATAATGTCATTCAAAATAATATTGTAAGGGACTCCCAAGCCTTGACTCTCCCAAGGTGGATTTCATGGATAAGATCTCCAACCTGTTGGCGGAAATAAAATCCAATTTGGCATGGATCGAGACGGCTATGATCACGTGTCTCCTAGTCCTTTATTCTTTGAATAGGATTCTAGAGATATACCACCCCAACTTCCATATACCTCACCTCTTCTATACAGAGTTCAACATACTCCTACGCACATTTATTTGTACAATTTGGGTAACTCCTGCAAGGATACCCCACTTTCGTCTAGCATAAGCTTGCAGTGCTTCAACAAATCTTCGACAAATATGTTACCATGGTGCACATATCAAGGATCAATGTCCCCACGTACTTTTAGATATCTCCTTCATCAATAGACGATGCCAATGTATATAGCCTGCATATATGAAATTGATTGATTGATGCCTCGCAATGCTACTATTGGCTCTACAATGGATTCAAACTTGTACCAAAAACTTAAATCTGAAAGTGGGATTTTATAGGGAAAACCATTGAAATCAAGAGATGAAGGAAAGATCTAAGAAACCTGGATGAAATGAGACTTTGAGAGAAAATACAGATTCAAGCCTCAAAATATGATCTGGCTGTCAATATTTTCGCAGATAATTGTTTGATTGTACAGGCAAGTAATCATACACACTCTTCTATGGAGTTTTCCACATTCATGAAATTTTGAATATCAATTTATGGAGGTCCTCTAATTCCCAATTGAGGTATATGCACACATTTACAACCAAGTATATGCATGCAATAACAACCAAACATATGGAAGCGCCCTCAGTAATAAGAAGAAACTAGGTTTGTGTAGTTAACTATCAACCACAAGTTCTGTGAGGACCAGCCATAACAACACTGATACTTACAACAATAAGCGCAAGTGCCAATGTAAGGGATTTGGGTGTTGATGTAAAGTAATCCACGTGAGCAAGACTGTGGAGGTGGGATGAGGTTTTTGGTGGGGAGTATTGTGGCCAAATATCTCAAGAAGAAGTGGTATGCGAAGCGGTTGGGTAGAATATGGAGTGGGTTAATTTTCAACACCTACATATGAGTAAGAAAATTATGGTTCATCATGCATGCATAAATTTAGGTTTTTTTGCAAGACATTAGGGTTCGGTACTCGCAGAGAAAATTAGGGTTTTGCAAGACCTGCCAAACACAAAATTTGAGCACCTGAATAAACTGGGTTTATTTTGCAGGGTGAGCATCAAATTTCGTTGTAGGCACGCCAAAACCTCCACTTTGTGGCTTACTCATGACAGGAAATTATCTAAATGTTTAGTCAGGGAATAATTAAAATGTCTGAGAGAAATAACTCCCAACGATTTCACTGACAACATGCACGATTGGCACGGTATTTCTCAGAATATAAGCCAATGGTCGGATTAGAGTAGTTTTAGGGTTTCCTAGAATGTAAGAAGAAGAAAGAACACGCCGTTTCTCAACAGAGATTCAATA
>JASDQU010101147.1:244243-271366 GCA_032191745.1 Picea mariana | reverse complement strand
ACCCATTCTTGGGTAGATGAAACATTTTTGAGAGAGAAAGAGAGCAGAAATTCGAGTTTGAGAAAGGAGGCCATTTTTGCAGAGCTAGGGCATGCATTTCAAGGCAACAAACTAGCACACACTTCAAGGCAAAGGTACAACATTTATTACAGGCCATACTGTACACATTGAGCAGGCTATACAACATTAAAGAAAACACATAAATCAAGGTGAAGTACATTTCAAAAAAGAGGCCGTACTATACAGATTTTCGGGTGTTCATACAACAGAAAAGTGGGACGCAAATCGAGGGAAAGTACAACTAGTTTGAACAAGTCGTACTGTACGGATTTCGTACGGTTAGTACTGCTGTTTGTCTTGCACATAATTCGAGGAAAATTTTTGTGGTATTTTCTAAGTGGTTTTGGCACATTTCCCAAGGCGGTTGTACAACATTTAATGCCCAAATTTGAGCTATAACAGTTGGCACATATTTCGAGGAAACCATACAACAAGGAAGAGGCACAAAAAATGAGGAGCAGACCTCTACATTTGTGTAGGAAATTCTGGCATGAATTTAAAGGAGTTTGGCTCAGTTTGTGTGTGAAGAATTGGCATGGTTTTCGAGATAAGTTTGTCAATAAATTTCTGAAGATGAATATGCTGTAAAAGATTTTCTCTAAAGCTCTTAAATAATAAAAACTCCCTCTCTCACTAGTTTTCCCCTTGTGGGTTTTTTCCAGGGTCGCTATTAGAACAAAAATCACTGTGTTAAATTTTTTGAGTTATGTGTTGCTGATATGGTTATTTTTTTGCATTAAATATTGTTCAGAATCCTCATGTTTCGGTTCTAAAAATTTCATTATATGTTGAGTTTAATTGGCTGTCATAAAACTGGGTTTGGGCATTAAACATTGGCTGAAAAATCAGTGAGACTTGAAACTAGGTGAGGTCTGATATTTTACATGGTATCAGAGCTGAGTTAAAGAGAGGTAGATTTATATCAGCAAGTCAAAAAAGTGGGACAATAGTCACTTAACCAGACAAAATTTTGAATTTTTCATTTTCAGCAGAAAAGGGTCAATGGCTATAGGGTTGAGGGTTGAGGATAGACTTGATGGGGTAGAAAAGTATGGTGCTTGGAAAGAGAGGATGATCTTGTTGTTGCAAGAAAATGAGTTGTGAGATGTTGTTGAGAACTCCACAATAAATCCTGTGAATGTACCTTTCGATGCCACTCTTCTTGCAGCATACACCAAGAAGAGTATCAAGGCTAAGAGGATTATTCTTGATGCCATCAAGGATCATTTGATTTCTCATGTGATGGGGAAAACAAATTCCTATGAGATGTGGGAGTCTTTGACGAAGTTGTACCAAAGTACAAATGAAAATCGGAAGATGGTTTTGAGAGAAAAATTGAAGAGCATTAAAATGATCAAGGCTGAAAATGTGGTCACATATCTTACTAGGTTGACATAGGTGAGAGACGAGCTTGGAGCTGTGGGGGAGGCCATTGCTGACAATGAGCTTGTGAGAACAACATTGAATGGAGTTTCCAAAAAATGGGTGTTTTTTGTTGAGGTTGAGGTCATTGTGGCTAGGGAAAAGCTTCCCAATTGGGAACGTATTTGAGATGACTTTGTTCAAGAGGAGACCCAGAGAGGTTTTGTGCATGGAATTTCATCTACAGGTCATGATGAGGAGAATGTGGCTCTTGCTGCCAACAACAAGAAGAAATTCAAAAAGGGTCCTTAGGGAGGAAACAAATTGAAGGGTGAAAGGAAGAAGGACATGAGAGAAGTCAAGTGCTTTGCATGCCATAAGTTTGGGCACTATGCAGGACAATGTACGAATAACAACAAGAAGAAGACATCAACTTTAGTAGCAGTGGAGGAGTTCTTCGCCAAGTTTGATAATGAGTTTTCCATAGTTGTGTGTATTTCCATTAGGACCACCCATTCCAGTGTGTGGTATATTGACAGTGGTGCCTCCCGCCATATGACAGGTGCTTGTGAGAACTTGACAGATCTTAATCATATTGGTGATCTTGAGGTAGTGCTTGGAGATGACTGGGTGGTCAAGGTAGTTGGTAGTGGGACTGTATCATTTCAGAGGGAGTCTTTACCTCCCATGTTGTTGAGAGAGGTACTATATGTTCCTGTCTTGAAGAAGATCTTAGTTTCAGTTTCTGCTATTGAGGATAGGGGATGTGAGGTGTTGTTCCATGATGGGAAGGTGCTCCTTTTCCCCAAGGGGTCGAGTATCACTTCGGCCAAAGTGATTGGGACTTGACATGAGAAGTTGTACAATCTCATGTTCTAGCCAGTGAAAGAATTATTTCATTCTACCAACAACAATGATTTATGTGAGCTGTGGCACAGGAGGATGACACATTTGCACCATGGGCCTTTGAGGGTATCGAGAGAGATTGTGACTAGAGTTCCAGATTTCAGTACAGAGCACGAGGAGTTGTGCAAGGGGTGTGCTTTGGGAAAGTACACCAAGGTTGCTTTTCCTAGCAGTGATAATAGAGTAGCAAGTATTCTTGATCTTATTCATTCTGATGTATGTGGCCTGATGTCTTCGACATTGTTGTCTGGTTGTTTATACTATGTTATACTCATTGATGACTTCTCATGAAAGTCTTGGATTTTATTCATGAAGATCGAAGGAAAAGTCTTCAATCATTTCCAAGGGTTGAAAGCTCTTGTGGATAACTAGACTGGGAAGAAAATTAGAATTTTGAGGATAGACAATGGGGGTGAGTATACCTCCAAGGAGTTCATGGAATTTTGTGCAGGAGAGGACATCAGGAAAGAGTTGATTGTTCCTTACAACCTACAGCAGAATGGGGTTGTTGAGAGGAAGAACATGGCCATAGTTGGGGCTACAAGAGCCATGCTACATGATCAAGGGCTACCACTATTTCTTTGGGCTAAGACATGCTACACTACGATTTATCTGCAGAACATGAGTCCACATAGGGCGGTGGGGAGTATGAATCCTGAGGAGTATTTCTCTGGAAAGAAGCCCGATGTGGGAAAATTTTGTATTTTTAGGTGCCTTACATATTCACATGTCCCTTTAGAGAAGAGGAAAAAGCTAGAACCCACGACAGAGAGAGGGATCTTTGTTGGGTATAGAGAGACTTCAAAGGCTTTCCGTATATACATTCCTTCCTTGAGGAAGATAATTTTGAGGAGGGATGTGAGATTTGAGGAGGATGGAGCCTTTAGGAAGTCACGATGGACAGAGGGGGGCGAGCAGTCATCACCTCATATTCAAGTGAGTCTGCAGCAACCTTTAGTGACATAGAGTTCGAGGCTACCAGTTTCGGTGACGACTGGTCCACAAGTAACATGGCCACATATATCAAGATCATAGGTTAGTGGTCCACAGGTTTCAGGATCGAGTTCTCTAGATTCTACTTCAGGATCTTAGTCTTCAGGAGATGGGGTTGAGCAGGGAGATTCCCCTCCATAGGACACTACTTTAGAGAGGAGGAAGCCGAAGTGGCTTCAGAATACTTTGAGGGAGGCATAGGATTCAATGGGGAATCCCAGGCAGGTTGTGAGGGAGAGTAAACCTCCTAAGAGATTTTGCAGCTAAATCGTGATGCTGAGCAGTATCAGGGAGTCTGAGCCTTCCACTTTTGAGGAGGCTTCTGGTAGATAGATTTGGAGAGATGCCATGATGGAAGAGTACAATTCCATCATGAAGAATGATGTTTGGGAAATTGTTCCTAGACTTGAGGGGAAGTCAATGGTGACTTCCATGTGGCTCTATAAACTCAAGCATGATGCAGATGGTAGCATTGAGAAGTACAAATCTTTATTTGTGGCTCGGGGGTTCTTACAGGTTGAGGGATTTGATTATGATGATACCTTCGCACCAGTTGCTAGATATACCTCGATCAGGTCAGTGATCTCCATTGTAACAAAGATGGGTTGGAATATCCACCAGATGGATGTGAAGACCGCATTTCTGAATGGTATTATACATGAGGAGGTGTATATTGAGAAACCATTTGGCTTTGAGTTTCATGGGAGATATTCTCATGTGTGTAGAATGAAGAAGGAATTGTATGGGCTGAAACAAGCTCCCAAATCTTGGTATTCGAGGATTGATGCCTATTTGCAGCAGTTGGGATTTGAGAAGAGTGAGGTGGAGCCCAACCTTTACTTCATTGTGGTTGGAGAGGATCCTCTCATACTCTTTCTAATATGGATGATATTTTCATTAGAGGGGTAGAGAGACTCATCACTAGCTTGAAGGAGAGCCTTGCTTCAGAGTTTGAGATGACTGATATTGGACTGATGCACTATTTTTTGGGATTGGAGGTTTGGCAGAAGATTGGAGACATCTTCTTGGGATAGGGGAAGTATGAGTGCGACATTCTGAGGAGAGTACAAATGGAGGATTGTAGGCCCATGACCACTCCCATGATTACCAACAGGAATAAGCTTCATGCTTTCGAGTCACAGTTGGTGAATTCCACTTTATATCGTCAGTTGATTGGTTCTTTGACATATTTGGTCAATACCAAGCTAGAGATTTGTTTCGTTGTGAACAATCTCAGTTAGTTCATGCTGGAGCCTAGGAGAGTGCATTGGGTGGAAACAAAACATGTTCTCAGGTATATTTATGGTACGGTAGATTATGGTCTGGATTATCAGAGAGGGGATGGAGTTCGATTGGTGGGATACATAGATTCAGATTGGGCAGGATGTGTCAGTGACTAGAAGAGTACTTCTGGGTGTTGCTTCAGATTGGGCTCAACAGTGGTGTCTTGGTTCAGTCGGAAGCAAAATTCAGCGGCTTTGATTTCTCTAGAGGTTGATTATATGGCTGCAAGTCAGGCCAGTTGTGAGGCTCTTTGACTTCACAAGTTGTTGGTGGGATTGTTTGGTGTGTAGTTGAGGCCTACTTTGATTTACTGTGAGAATCAAAGTTGCATTAAACTCTTGGAGAATCCAATATTTCATGACAGGTCTAAGCATATGTAGATTTGTTATCACTTCATTCGTGATTATGTTTAGAGAGGAGCAGTTGAGTTACAATACATATCTACAAATGAGCAGGTTGCAGACATACTCACCAAAGCCTTGGGCAAAGGCAAGTTTGTTATTTTCAGGGATACGCTTGGAGTGGTGAGTAACACTTTCCTTGGTAAGAGGGAATGTTAAAAAATAATTAAAAAGTACCTAGGCAAGTGTTTCTCATCACCTAGGTGCCTAAGGGGTGAGAAAGTGCCTAATGTGGACCCTAGTCATTTAATTTGTGAGAGACAAATTAAAAGGTGACTTTTTGAGACTTAGGGAAAGTGGGCGACTAAAGTGATTTTATTTCCACCGTTGATCTCATCTAATCTCAACTGTTGGATGAGAGGACTCTTCACCTTCCCTCATGAGGTCAACTAGGGTAGGAGGGCACACCCATTCTTGGGTAGATGAAACATTTTTGAGAGAGCAAGAGAGCAGGAGTTCGAGTTTGAGAAAGGAGGCCATTTTTGCAGAGCTAGGGCACACATTTCGAGGAAGCAAACTAACACACACTTCAAGGAAAAAGGTACAAAATTTATTGTAGGTTGTGCTGTATGGATTGAGTAGGTCATACAACATTAAAGCAGGCACACAAATTGAGGTAAAGTACAATTTAGAAAGGAAGTCGTACATGTTGAGGAAAATATATGAAATGATCTTAGTCAAACATTTTCAGATCTTGCTTGGCTAAAGAAAGATAGACGGGAATATCACCCTATGTTTATAGCCATGAAAACTGATATCCTAATTCACAAGTATTATTTACAAGTGCTTAGGCTATTTTTTTTATAATTAAAAGCTTGCTAAAAAACTCATTTTTTATGTAATTTTCTGAATATATCAGATGTTGAAATAAATATAAAGACAGAAGTAAAGACACCAAGTCAATAATAAACACATATGAGACATAAAGAAATCCTTTATTTCATTCCAATTCATCAAAGAATCGTTCTCTTTACAAAATTTCCTGAGAAAGTTTTGGACTAGAGTCAAACTTAGACGTCTCCGATGAAACATACAAAAGGACTTCTGACAGAAAATAAAAAACTAAACTTGAAAAGTTAAATCAACTTGCCACAGATTGTTTCCCACTAGAATCTGCACAATAGCCTTTATCAGTCATGAAAAATAATTCACAAACAGATAAGTCTACACAGACTATCAAAGATAGATCAACACCTCTGAAAAACAAGTGTCTGGATGATGTAATTCAACCCTGAATATTAATGTCTACAATAAGACCCCGCTATCATAAAAAATAATTAGGCTTCTAATGAATTAAGGAATGAATGAAAACTGAATTATCTCAACAAAACTCAAGATCAAACCTTAGTATGCTTCTCCTTCTATTCTCTTCATGTTCCTCCCTTTCCTTTTGCCTTTAAGCAAATGAGAATTGGTTGAAGTAGTTGAACTACTTCATTAGTTAGGTTAACTAAAAACTCAACCAACTTTTTAGTTAGGGGGAAAAGTAATAAATCATAATAAGGGTTTTTTAAATAAATAATAAGTAGTAGGTGGGACCCCTTGTGACTCCCTTTAGCTTTTAAAAATTATAACACAACTAGTTAATTAAACAAAAAATCCCTCCTTGTGACTCCCATCATCACATTCATATTTGACAATTTATCTCAATGATATTTGAAATTATCTTCAAAATATATTACTCATATATCCCAAAAAATAGCATGTTGTTCAAAATTTCTGAAGTCAACCGTCATCAACAATAAATAAAATAAAACTTAAAATCCATATTTTCCACTCTGAGAGGCAATCCTTCCTTTGTTGCTGCTGTCACCTTTTGATCTCTCTGAATTTTCCTTAGGATGTGTTGAGCCTTTAGGCCTAATCTCATTGATCACATGAGAGAAATCGTCCCTCAAATGCATGTGGGAGGACACAGATTTATTAGAGCCATTGGAGGGTGAGGAAGGGGCAGTAGTGGATTTTCCTTTGTTAGGGGCATGGTGGGCCTCGGTTTTCAACCTTTTACTCGCATGGGAAGACTCAACTGGTGAGTGGACAGGGGTAGCTTGGACAATCTGATTGATGGGCGGAGGAGTAGGTAAGGACAAGTTAGGCTAGCCACAATGTTGGGAGACTGTCGGGTGGACAATATCTTGTCATCCATCGTTCTCGAGAACTTCAAGTTGTAGTGAGACATGAGGATTCATGGGGACACCAGGGGCCTATGGGGCTTGGAAGGGAGGCTTTTTATGCCTAGGTTGGACCACTCCTTGCTCGATCCAATTAAAAAACCCAGCTTGAAATAGTTGGCCTAACTCTTGCGAGTCAACATCAAAGTGAATGGAGAATCTTGGAATTCTAGGGCCCCTGTTCCAATTACCTCTTCCTTGGTTACCTATGCCATGGCTACCTCGGCTGAAAAATATCATTCCTGTATGCATGATTGATTAGCAAATAGTTTCTTTAACAACCATACATGACAACTCTTTTTAAAATATGAAATAAATTTTGGCTCAACAACATATTAGACTCATGCAATCCAACCCATACAAATTGTTTAATCGTTGTCAATGAGTAGGAGGTGAATAAAGGCTCTGGGATATGCGAGGTAGTTTTATTGAGTGAAATTTTTTAAAATGTGGGGGGAAAGATCGTGGTTACTGCTCATAGAAAACAAACAATCAATTGTAATGTAAATCAAATAACATATCACTGTAGTCCACCCAAGAAATTGCAATTTCAAACTGTTACAATACATAGTTCCTCTTATCTGTAATTAAATTTTAGGAACATGGAGTGAATAATGAATATGGGAAGGCGAGGGGATTGTAATTAGCGAAAAGTGAAATAATGGTAGGGAAAAAGAGCGGATATTGTTCAAAAAAACAATTAAGTAATCCATCAAGCAATTCTGTATTTAATGCAAACGATCCAACACTGACCAAATAGTTACTGTAAACAATTACTATGTATAATTTAACCGTTACTGTGTGTTAACTTACTCATTGTTCACATTTGAATTTTTAACACAGTGTCATCATACTCAAAATAATATGCCTTCCAAAACAACCTGTATTAGAATTATGTTTCCTCCCATTTGTCCCATTATATTTAAAAAAAATTCAAACGAGCACATAGCCATTTGTATTGACTCTGTTCAACATCCAAACCATCAACCACTGTCCACAAATTAATTCTTCAAAACAAATACAGACACAAGTTATTTAAAATCGTGCCCGATTCCATTCCTCTAATCGATTTAACATTTAAATTGTAATGAAACATACTGTTATAAAACCCGTGCCCATCTCTGATACGATGCACAATATCCATAAAACATACACAACAGACAACCAAGTCACAACTATCACAATTTTAAATTGCAATAATTACGATTGGAAATTGAAACACACAGTAACAACAACCATCATCCCAACTTAACCATGTTGTAGGAATCTGGCCACACAGACCAACGCATAACACAAGAAGCATCACTATGAATTAATCAACCATAAAATAATGCTAGGTTAACAATCCAATTGTTACAACACAAGAGACAGTGACTGTGTATCCAATTTCGTTTCTCAAACCAACCAATTAAACATCTCGAGCTATCAATTCAACTGTCATCATTAATAATGCAACGACTATCTACCAATAATAAAAAACCACTATCAATGCTTTTAGCAGAGATGAACCAATAATCGCCACTGTCGACACTACTCCACCAACTCATAATAGTCAACATTATACCCAACTGGTTCATTATCAAAAACGGATTTGAATAATCAAGGGTGGTTTCTGAGTAATCAAGGGTTTTCTTTGTGGAATCAACGCAGTGAGACTGGATTCGACCACCAACATTAGGTGAGAACCCTTTGAGACAACACAGTGGACACACTTGCTACATAACTAATGGCTTGCAAGACAGGTTGATAGCTTACCAGGTAGGAGATATTATGAACAGATGAGCAGAGGATTCTTATTGTCCTATAATAACACCGAGAACAGGCAGGGCATAACCCTCGTGGTTTTCCCCAATCAACCCGAATAATGTTGATATGAAAACAGAGCCATGAAATAGAAACCAACCCTAAAGCAAGCCCCTTGCAGTAATAGCCATCATAACCAACTGCGAAGACATAAATAACATGAATGAGCCCACAACCAGGTGAAACGATATGCAATGACACAAGGTGGTTCAAAATCAAACCCAACAACCTCATAATAGAAAATACGACTGTGTATAGTGACAAGAAATATGTGGAGTCAGTCAACAAGTCTGGACCAAATGAACCCAAAAACACATAAAGAAAAAAGAGAGCCTTCATGGCTTCCACTACTTAGAAAAATCAATGAAATTGTGGCTTCAACCACCCAGTTTTCCATTTCCATCAAATATCACAAGTTTACATAGTTTCCAGTCTCAGGAAAAGCATAGAACAATACATCACCGAGCCAATATCTATTTCATAACCAGAGTGATTTCATGGATGGCAAAAGAGACATACCTGTAACAAAAAATCCTTAAAAATGCGAGCTTGGTCGAGTAGTTCTTCCCTTGCCTGAAAATCGGAGCTTAACCACAGCAAGAAACAATTGAATAATACCCAATATGGGGTGAAGACCAATGGTAGAGGTATGGAGTGACGTTCAGTAAATGCACGTTGCTTCCATACTCCACTCATTCAATTACTTATTACATGCCAACCAACCCATCAATTAATCCATTACATCGAAATTAACATCAATTAATTGCCAAGTGATCCACCCTATCCATACTAACCAATGTCCAAAACCATAACACATATTGAATGTGCCTTCATATAACTCAATACATCATATAGACACTAACGTTTTTAGCTAGGACTAACAATAATCCTTTTAATTTCATTTTCATATAATGTAGCATAGCATAGTATAGGATAGGATAGGATAACTCCTCTTCCTTGGATTTTTTTTTCTCATATTGCTTTTATTTCTTATCATGACTAACATGTGTTTTTGTGCAGGTCTAACATGTAATAGATGATGGTGCCAATAGAATTGTAATAACAGTTCACATAAGCCATCATGACATGGAATTGAGAATTTAGAGTAACGAAACCCACACATGCATTATCCATTTGTTATTTGTTGCAAATAGAACCATTATTTCATCATCATCATGTAGGACCATGTAAGCAGTGTCAAACAACAACATAAATATCAAATAAGAAACTCATCTGATCCTCCAATCTACAAGGGGTCCCACCTACTAGTATTATATATGTATCATTAGCTTATAATAATAGGCTTTTAGCAATACTTTGCGGGAAAAATCCTCGTTGCGATTTTTATCGTCAACAAACTGGCGACTCCACAGGGAAATTTGTTTTCAACAGATTTTAGAACTCATAACACATGGTTTCACAGACCAAGAACAACAGGTCAAGAAGAAATAACAAGGAAGATTATGAAACAAGGGGAAGTGAGTGGATTTAATGGAAAAATGACCAGGAATTTGGGAATAACTCATGAAAAATGTTAAGTATGAGGGGGTTTGTCCCTATATGCATAATCATTCAACCGAAATCTGCTCTTTACTTCAAGGAGAAAAATTATGGACTTGCTCTTTTAAATTCTCAAATGGACAAAGAAATGGAAAGAAGAAGCGGGAGATAACCAATTTCTTTAAAAGACAACAGTGAAAGAAGATAACAAATTCAAGTGTGCTTTCAGGGGGAACATCATAACAACTGTGTAAGATTGATTGTTATTGATTAACAATATCTTGTAGGAGTGTCATTGTGGCAGGACTGATCCAACATCTTATTTTTGACCAAAATCAACTAAAAGATGAAAAGAAATAAAAATCATGATAGAAATAAAATTTAAAAATTTATAACAACAAAAATAAAATGACGGAAATGTAAATGTAGTAGGAAAATGTTAAAAACATAAAGCAGAAATCAAACTATTGTAAAAGCAGAAATGAAAAAACAATGGAAAAATGAAAGTAGAGCTAGACTACTAATATACAGGAAACCCAAACAACTTTAAAACCTTTCAAGTTGGTTCCACGTAATGTTTCAAGTGAGAACCGTTAGTGCTGTAGGAAAACAATAACTCCTGTAAATCTTTTAGAATGTAATAATTAGTACCCAGAAAAAAAGCGATTTTGAAAGGACCCAATCATAGTTTTTGAAAATTTGAATGTCTTCCCCTATCAGCGTGAGTTGAATCCCAAAACAATACTTTTTCATTGACTTTAAATTTGACAGTATTGACACTCTTGTTGAAATATTTCTTAACAATCTGCTGTCTCTTTTTTATATTATCCAAGGCAAACATCCTTTTCTCCTCTAAGGCTAAGAGTGCATTTATCCTTTATGAAACATCAGAAGAATTTAAATCTTCGATCTGCAGCATCAACCTTAAGGAAGAAAGTTAGAGCTCAGTAGGAAGGAGGAATTCTTGACCATAAACAAGCTAGAAAAGAGTGCAACCAGTGCTTACCTTGGCGGTAGTTCGATCTGCCCAAAGGGCGTAAGTGAGGAGAGTGTTCCATTGAGAAGGCTTATCTTCGATGAGCCTTTTAACAATTCTCACCAATTTTTTGTTGGTAGACTCAGCCTGCCCATTTACTTGGGGATAATAATCTGATGAGGTGAAATGTTTAACCCCCAACTTAGCTAAAAATTGGGTCAGCTTAGTAGAAATGAAAGCGGGACCATTGTTTGTAATAATTTCCAATGGAAGACCAAATCTAGAAACGATGTTATTTTCAAGGAAAGAAATTACCTGATCGTCTGTTGAATGCTTAAGTGGGACAAATTCAACCCATTTTGTAAAATAGTCTGTGGCTGTCAAAATAAAAATTTGTCTTACTGAAGATGGAGGATTTCTAGGACCAATAAAATCCAATCCCCACTTTGAAAAGGGAAATTCTGGGAGGACAGGTTGTAAAGGCATGGTTGAAAGGCTTTCTTTCCCAACACATTTTTGGCACTTGTCACAAGATATAGAGAAAACATAAGAATCAAGAAAGATTGAAGGCCAATAGCATCCTTTTATAATAATCTTGAAAGCAATGGTCATAGCAGAAAAATGGCCTCCTACATGAATGACCGAATTTGAAGAACCATGAGTTTCTTGCAACAGTTTTTGTGTGTCCTCATTGTTTACACAACGAAGCAACACACCATCAACATACCTTCGAAACAAAAAGTCTCTTATAATGACATGTCTTGCAGATTCAAGACAGAGCCTTCTCCTTTGATGAGTGTCTAAGTTGTCTGGACATCTTTGGTTTTGTAAATAGTAAATTAAATTCTTATACCAGGGATGCTTAGACACAAGGAGGATCTGGTTATCAATGTAAAAGAGAGCTGATAGGGAACTATCCTCTTCAACAATTTCTTCCATATTCTCAGCATGTTGAGCTAAGTGAAGGGATAAGTCACGTCCCTTGATAGTGGTAGAAGTCACGATATTCAAATCATGCTCCTGGATCTTGGCAAGCCAATGTGCAAGCTTCCCTGAAACATAAGTCTGTGAGAGAAAAAACTTGACAGAAGGTAAAGAGAATTTTACCAATGTATGCTTACCTAAGATGAAGTGGCGAAACTTCTCAACAAATTTAACAAGAGAGAAAGCATGTTTCTCAATAAAAGAATATTTAAATTCATCATCAGACTAGCTTTGACTCATGTAAGGCACTAGTTTTTCATTACCTTGGTCATCATTTTGCATGAGGACAAAAAAAATTGCTTCCTCAGTGGCATTAGTATATATCATGAATTCCTTCTCAAAATACGGCTTTGCCAAAACCAATGCAGAGCTGATTGATTTCTTGATTCCTACAAAAGCATTTTTGAAATCCTTTGTCCAAGAACGATCTTTCTTAAGAAAATTATGAATTGGTTTGACCATTACAACAAAATCGGGAACAAACCTATGGACGAAGTTAATAACCCCCATAAAATCTTGGACCTCCTTCTTGGAAGTGGGTGCTTATTCCTCTCGAGATCAATGCTTATTCCTGAATCAGAGACAATGTGTCCAAGGAGTTTTTCCTCGGTACCGCCAAAAATGGATTTAGAAGGATTTAGAGAGATGCCAAATTTCCTACATTGCATGAGAACTTCTTTTAGATGAACAAATGATCTATTCAGATTTTAGAGTACACCGTTAAGTCGTCAAGGTAGATCTGAATGATCTTACCAATCAAATCGTCAAAAGCTATTTGCATAGCTCTTTGAAAAGTAGCACCTGCATTAGATAAGACAAAAGGCATACACTCATAAGAAAAGGTACCCCAATGAGTAATAAAGGTGGTTTTATATTTATTTTCCCTTTTTACCGATTATAACCGAAAAAACCGTCAAGTAGGGACATCATTTGTGACCCTGCAACTTGTTGCAAAATCATTTCCATGTTAGGGAGAGGAAAGTGATCTTTTATACTAGCCCGATTTAATGCACAAAAATCAACGCGTAATCTGATTTGACCGGTTGTCTTCCGAACATGAACCAAATTGGAAACCCATTCAGAATACTTGACCAGAAAGATGATACCAGTTTCAAGAGTTTTTCCAACTCCTTTTGAATAGTTGCTTCTAGTGCAGGGTTGATAGGTCTTTGTTTTTGCCTAACTAGTTTTATTCCTTCCTTGACGGGGATAGCATGTTGTATAAGACCAGGATCAAAACCACAAAGATCCTCATAAGACCAGGCAAAAACATCTTGAAATTTACCAAGTAGCTTGGAAAACATCATTTTTTCCTCATCAGAACATTGGGCACCTATTTTAACATTCTTTGGAGACTCGGGTGTCCCAATGTTCAAGGAGAAGGTTTCACCCACCTTTCTTTTTGAATCCTCTTCTTTCTGTTTCTCTTTATTGCCTACATCACTCGATGAAAATGAACTCTCTAGAGGAGTCAAGCCTTTAGGAATCTTGTCATCTTCTATGGATATAATTTCTTTAGTCTTAAAAGGTTCATTTTGAATGAAAGCACAAATGCTCTCATCATTAGGGAAGACCTGCCAAGATTCTATATTTTCAGGGATATGTGGACGATATAGATATTGAAAAGTATAGTCAATTCTATGTGGAAGAAGTTGTTGAGTAGGAGAGGTTGCAAAAAAAACTAACCGATCATCCATTGAGTTCAATTCCCTCTTAACATGAGTGATGAAAGATAATAGGTTCGATATAAGTGCCCAAACAATTTGGGTGTATCGTTTCATCAACTTGTTTCTAGGGGAGTAAATCTTACGTACAAGGTTCACAACAAGCTCGGTATCTCCAAAAATTGAAAAGGTGACCACAACCAAGATTATAGGCATTTTCAATGCCTAGTAATAAATCTTCGAATTCAGTGACATTGTTCGTGCAAACAAACTCCAACCTATATGAAAAGTTATGGATTTTTCCTACAGGAAAAATCAAGATAATGCCAACTTCATTACCTTCAGTAGAGCATGAGCGATCAAAGTGCATGTGCCACATACCATCATCTAAATCAACTTGTTCCAAGAGAATGTTATCCTCCTCAGAAAATATGGAATACACTCCTAGGTATTCTTCGATATAGTTTACATTGGGCTGTGGGACACTCTCTATGTAAGGTGAAATCGTTCCCTCTCTAAGGACTATAATGTTTTTACTATTCCGAGGAACGGATAACTGTGTTCCATCGAGTGAGAGGTATCCATCGTTAAGGATTTCCAATCTCTTCCCAAAATTATTGAGTAATTGATTACTGGCATATCAATTACCTGAATACTAAGGGTTGTCCTTATTTTAGGGTGTGCGCACAAAACTAAGGTCACATTCTTAATCTCACCTATGGTCATTTGTTGTAGACTATTATAGGAGAGCATGCTTCTGGAATTTTCATTTGTACAAGACAAGCCTATATCTTCCATAATAATCTTTGACATCACACTTGGGCCCAAACCACCATCAATGAGGCAACAATGGGCGATCTTATCCATAATCTTTACAAAAATATAAAAAGGGTTTTTTTTAACAGGGTATCTAAAGTTATGTACACCTACTTTATTTACAGACGAATCCTCTTCATCCACCTCTTCAGAGAGGTTGGCTACAACAAAATCCTTTCCTTCCATGATTTTTTTCATATGCCTCTATTGTTTAGGGATGACAACCATGTCCAAAAGGGTGGCATATGCTCTGATGCTAGCAAACTGATTCAGAATATTGTATTTGGAAGAAGGGAGAGCGGGATTTGTTTCTTGACTGTCGGGAACCTTAGGAACCTGAACCGTAGCAGTTGATGATGATGAGCTTGTGCTAAAAGAATTTTGGGGAGGATCATATTTGCCTTTGGGAGCGTAGGATTTTTTCATGGTATTGATGATCATGACATTTTCTAGCTCTGCAAAATCTAAGACAATGATGGTAGTTTCTGGTCTTTTACCAAATATCTTATCTCTGGTGCTCTTCCTTACCTCACATGTGGCTTCCTCATGGTGTTCCTCACAAAAGTTACACCAACTTCGAGGAAAAATAACTTTAGGCTGAAAATTATTTTCAATTGGATTCTTAAAGGGGGGTGCAGAAGAGGATGAAGTTCTAGGGGTTAGAGGGGAGACATTTCCCTTTCGCTGATATGCTATCATGCAATTATTCATATCTTGTATTAGTTGTAAGAGGGTGGACATGTATGTCTGTTTAACCGATTCTCCATGGGGAAGACCTGTTCTTTCGAGTTGTTCTTCATACTCTAAACAAGTATGTAGAGCGAAACCGAGGTTATCAATAGATTTTTCCTCAAGACTATGATGATAGGGGGAAGTTAATGCATTGCAGTAATGCATGAAAGCGGCTTGGTTCTGAGGTCAAATGAGCTAATGGATTTGATTATATAGCTTAGTGAAATGCAAGTTGAAAGACTTGATGGTCTCACCATCCTTATAGGTGATGTTATTGTACTCCCGTAACTTCTCAACTAGGCTTTTAGATTTCCCATAGGTGGATCTGAACCAATAGACTAAATCCTCCCAAGTATATAGAACCTTAGGAGGAAGGTCAAAGAAACCGACTGTAGACTTTCCTTCAAGGAATTGACGAGTAAACGCATGCAAGTATTGTTGTCATTTTCTCCTATGTTGTGACAAGCATTAAAAAATGCCACTAGGTGTTCGTTTGTAGTGACAATGTTATTCCTTGAAAACCTAGGGAGATGCTCTTTGAATTTAGGAAGTGGACGAGTAGCAGTTGCTAGGTTAAGAGGAGAAGACACATGACATAGTGTGGTTGTGGCGTCTTCTTCAAACTGAAAAAACCCATACTTTTTAATGATTTTGGTGGGGTTTGTGGTAGATTGGACATGGATATGGTGGCTATATAAGCTACCAATCATTGACGAAGATGAATACTAAGAGGAGGAAGCACTTCCAGTGCCACTAAAGCCACCACTAGATTCCATATTGTGGATGATAGGTGAGGGAAAGAGAGACGAACTGGACGAATCAGACAAAGTTATCCTTAGAGCACTTTGTTGGGTTGACAACACAATGTTCCTTCTTCCTATTTCAGCGATAGGATTAATTTCAAGTGATAAGCCTCTTCTTCTTTTAGAAACATGAGAGTCTAAGGACATGAAAGTAAGGCCAAAACTGAAGGAACAAGAAGGTTACTGTTGATTTCTAGGTTGTCTACGTCTAGCTTCCCAAAGTTCTTGGGCACTAATATCTCGTTCAATTTCTGCCCATGAATGATTAAGCTCAGCATGAGTATTGGCAGTGTCTAAAATAGTGTTGAACAAATTCAAAGCAATGTTGGTCTGATCTTGAAGACCGGGCTCAATATTGGGCTGCCTTGCAAAAGGCAAAGTCATTGAGAAATAAAACAGTCAAAGAATCAATATGAGAAAAATAGATATATTCGATGCTAATCAAGCATAAAAATTAACCAGAGAGATATTGAATATCTCCCTAGTATCGTCACCAAATAAATGTTGAGGAAAAAATATGAAATGATCTTACTCAAACATTTTCATATCCTGCTTGGCTAAAGAAATATATATGGGAATATCACCCTATGTTTATAGCCATCAAAACTACTACACTAATTCACAAGTATTGTTTACAAGTGCTTAGGCTGTTTTTTTTTATAATTAAAAGCTTGCTAAAAAACTCATTTTTTATGTAATTTTCTGAATATATCAATTGATGAAATAAATATAGAGACAGAAGTAAATACACCAAGTCAATAATCAACACATATGAGACATAAAACAATCCTTTAATTCATTCCAATTCATCAAAGAATCGTTCTCTTTACAAAATTTCCTGAGAAAATTTTGGGCCAAATCAAACTTAGACATCCCCGATGAAACATACAAAAGGACTTCTAATAGAAAATCAAAAACTTAACTTGCAAAGTTGGATCAACTTGCCATAGATTGCTGCCCACTAGACTCTACACAATATCCTTTGTCAATCATGAAAACTAATTCACAAACAGACAAGTCTACACAGACTATCAAAGATAGATCAACACCTCTGAAAAACAAGTGTCTGAATGATGTAATTTATCCTTGAATCTTGATGTCTACAATAAGACCCTGCTATCATAAAAAAGAATTAGGCTTCTAATGAATTAAGGAATGAATGAAAACTGAATTATCTCAACAAAACTCAAGAGCAAACCTTAGTATGTTTCTCCTTGTATTCTTTTCATGTTCCTCCCTTTCCTTTTTCCTTTAAGAAAATGAGAATTGGTTGAAGTAGTTGAACTACTTCATTAGTTAGGTTAACTAAAAACTCAACCAACTTTTTAGTTAGGGGGAAAATTAATAAATCATAATAAGGGTTTTTTAAATAAATAATAAGTAGTAGGTGGGACCCCTTGTGACTCCCTTTAGCTTTTAACAATTATAACACAACTAGTTAATTAAACAAAACATCCCTCCTTGCTACTCCCATCATCACATTCATATTTGACAATTTATCTCAATGATATTTGAAATTATTTTCAAAATATATTACTCATATATTGCAAAAAATAACATGTTGTCCAATTTTTTTGAAGTCAATTGTCATCAACAATAAATAAAATAAAACTTGAAATCCATATTTTCCACTCTAAGAGGCAGTCCTTCCTTTGTTGCCGCTCTCACCTTTTGATCTCTCTGAATTTGGCTTAGGCTCTGCTGAGCCTTTAGGCCTAATCTCGTTGATCACATGAAAACAATCGTCCCTCAAATGCATGTGGGAGGACACATATTTATCAGAGCCATTGGAGGGTGAGGAAGGGGTAGCAATGGATTTTCCTCTATCAGGAGCATCATGGGCCTCTATTTTCAACCTTTTACTCGCATAAGAAGACTGAGTTGGTGAGTGGATAGGGGAAGCTTGGACAATCTGATTGATGGGCGGAGGAGAAGGTAAGGAGAAGTTAGGCCAGCCACGATGTTGGGAGACTGTCGAGTGGACAATATCTTACCATCCATCATTCTCTAGAGCTTTAGGCTGTAGTGAGACATGAGGATGCACAGGGACACCAGGGGCCCATGGGGCTTGGAAGGGAGGCCTTTCAGGCCTTGGTTGGACCACTCCTTTCCCGATTCAATTAAAAAACCTAGCTTGAAATAACTGGCCTAACTCTTTCGATTCAACATCAAAGTGAATGGATAATATTAGCCTTCTAGGTCCCCTATACCAATTACCTCTTCCTCGGTTACCTCTGACATGGCTACCTCGGCTGAAAAATATCATTCATGTATGCATGATTGATTAGAAAATAGTTTCTTTAACAACCATACATGACAACTCTTTTTAAAATATGAAATAAATCTTGGCTCAGCAACATATCAGACTCAGGCAATCCAATCCATACAAATTGTTTAATCGTTTTCAATGAGCAGTGGGTGAATAAAGGTTCTGGGATATGCGAGGGGGTTGTATTGAGTGAAAAATGTTAAAATGAGGGGGAAAGGATCATGGTTACTGCTCAAAGACAACAAACAATCAATTGTGATGTAAACCAAAGAGCATATCATTGTAGTCCACCCAAGAAACTATGATTTCAAATTATTACAATACATAGTTCCTCTCAACTGTAATTAAATTTTAGTAACAGGGAGTGAATAATGAATATGGGAAGGCGAGGGGATTGTAATTAGCGAAAAATGAAATAATGGTAGGGAAAAAGAGCGGATACTGTTCATAAAATCAATTAAGTAATCCATCAAACAATTTTGTATTTAATGCAAACAATCCAACACTAACCAAATAGTTACTGTAAACTATTACTGTGTATAATTCAACCATTACTGTGTGTTAACTTTCTCACCGTTCACATTTGAGTTTTTAACACAGTGTCATCATACTCAAAATAATATTCCTTCCAAAACAACCTTTATTAGAATTATGTTTCCTCTCATTTGTCCCATTATATTTAAAACAAATTTTAAACGAACACACAATCATTTGTATTGACTCTGTTCAACATCCAAACCATCAACCATTGTCCACAAATTAATTCTTTAAAACAAACACAAACACAGGTTCTTTAAAATCATGCTTGATTCCATTCCTCTAATCGATTTAACATTTAAATTGTAATGAAACCATACTGTTATAAAACCCATTCCCATCTCTAATACGATGCACGATATCCATAAAACATACACAACAGACAACCACGTCACAACTATCACAATTTTAAATTGAAATAATTCCGATTGGCAATTGAAACACACAAAAACAACAACCATCATCTCAACTTAACCATGTTGTAGGAAGCCCACACATACCAATGCATAACGCAAGAAGCATCATTGTGACTTAATGAACCATAAAATAATGTTGGGTTAACAATCCGATTGTTACAACATAAGAGACATCGACTGTGTATCCAATTTAGTTTCTCAAACCAACCAATTAAACATGTCGAGCTATCAATTCAACTTTCATCATAAATAATGCAACGACTATCTACCAATAATAAAAAACCACTGTCAATTCTATTAATAGAGACGAACCAATAATCACCAATGTAGACGCTACTCCACCAACTCATAACAGTCAACAATATACCCGACTGGTTCATTATCAAAAACGACTTTGAATAATCAAGGGTGGGTTCTGAGTAATCAAGGGTTCGCTCTGTGGAACCAACACACAGATACTGGAGTCGACCACCAAAAAACAGTGAGAACCTTTTGAGACAACATGATCGACACATAGGCCACATAACCAATGGCTTTCAAGACAGAGTGACAACTTACCAGGTAGGAGAGATTACGAACATAGGAATAGAGGCTTCTTACTGGCCTGTAATACCACCGAGAACGCACAGGGCATATTCCTCGTGGTTTTCGCCAATCAACCTGAATAATGATGATATGAAAATAGAGCCATGAAATAACAACAAACGCTAAAGTTATCCCCTTGGAATAATAGCCATCATAACCAACTCCGCAGACATCAATAACATGAACGAGCCCACAACCAGGTGAAATGATATGCAGTGACACAAGTTGGTTTGAAATAAAACCCAACAACCCCATAATATCAAATACGACTAGGTATGGTGACAAGAACTATGTGGAGACAACCAACAAGTTTGGACCGAGTGAACCCAAAAATCCATAAAGACAAAAGAGAGCCTTCATGGCTTCCACTAAGAAAAATCAATGAAATTGTGGCATCAACCACCCAGTTTTCCATTTCCAACAAATATCACAAGTTTACATAGTTTCTAGTCTCAAGAAAAGCACAGAACAATACATCACCGAGGAAATATCTATTTCATAACTAGAGTGAATTAATGGATGGCGGAAAAGACATACTTGTAACCAAAAAGCCTTAAAAAATCGAGCTTGGTCGAGCAGTTCTTCCCTTGCCTTAAAATCAGAGCTTAACCACAAGGAAAAACAATTGAACAATATCCAAGCTAGGGTGACGGGCAGTGGGAGAGGTATGGAGTGACGTGCAGTAAATGCGCATCGCTTCCATCCTCCACTCATTCAATTACTTAGTAAATGCCAACCACCCATCAATTAATCCATTGCATCGAAATTAACATCCATTACTTGCCAAGTGAGCCACCCTATCCGTACTAACCAATGTCCAAAACCATAACACATATTGAATGTGCCTTCATATAAATCCATACATCGTATATCCACTAACTTTGTTAGCTAGGATTAATAATAATTCTTTTAATTTCATTTGCATATAATGTAGCATAGCATAATATAGTATAGGATAGGATAGCTCCTCTTCCTTGGATTTTTTTTTCTCATATTTATTTTATTTCTTATCATGACTAGCATGTGTTTTTGTGTAGGTGTAACATGTAATAGATAATGGCACCAATAACATTGTAATAATAGTTCACATAAGCCATCATGACATTGAATTGAGAATTTAGAGTAACGAAACCCACACATAGCATGCATTATCCATATGTTATTTGTCGCAAATAGAACAAATATTTCATCATCATCATGTAGGACCCTGTAAGCAGTGTCAAACAACAACATAAATATCAAATAAGAAACTCATATGATCCTTCAATCTACAAGGGGGTCCCACCCACTAGTATTCTATATGTATCATTGGCTTATAATAGTAGGCGTTTAGCAATACTTTGCAGGAAAAATCATCGTTGCGATTTTTATCATCAACAATACTATACGGATTTTTGGGTGTCCCTACAATAGAGAAGTGGCACAAAAATCGAGGGAAAGTATAGCCAGGTTGAATAGGCTATACTTTACGGATTATGTATGGTCTGTACTACTGGTTTTCTTGCACAAAATTTGAGGAAATGTTCTGTGGTATTTTCTAAGTGGTTTTGGCTATTTGGAACAGATTTTGAGGCAACCGTACAACAAGGAAGATGCATAGAAAACAAGGAGCAGACCTGTACATGTGTGAAGGAAATTCTGGCATGAATTTCGAGGAGTTTGGCTCAGTTTGTGTGTGAAAAATTGGCATAGTGTTCGAGATAAGTTTGTCAATAAATTTTTGAATATGAATATGTTGTAAAATATTTTCTCTGAAGCTATGAAATAATAAAAACTCCCTCTCTCACTGGTTTTCCCCTTGTGGGTTTTTTCCAGGGTCATTGTTAGACAAAAAATCACTATGTTAAATTTTCTGAGTTATGTGCGGCTGATATGGTCATATTTTTGCATTAAATATTGTTCAAAATCCTCATGTTTTAGTTTTGGAAATTTTATTATATGCTGAGTTTAATTGGTTGTCATAAAACTGGGTTTGGGCATTAAACATTGGCTGAAAAATCAATGACACTTGAAACTGGGTGGGGTCTGAAATTTTACATGGTATCAGGGCTGAGTTAAAGAGAGGCATATTTATATCAAAAAGTCATAAAATTGGGACAATAGTCACTTCACCAGACATAATTTTGAATTTTTCATTTTCAACAGAAAAGGGTCAATGACTACAGGGTTGAGGGTTGAGGACAGACTTGATGGGGTAGCAAAATTTGGTGCTTGGGAAGAGAGGATGATCTTGTTGTTGCAAGAAAATGAGTTGTGGGATGTTGTTGATAACTCCACAATAAATCCTATGAATGTACCTACCGATGCCACTCTTCTTTCAACATACACCAAGAAGAGTATCAAGGCTAAGAGGATTATTCTTGATGCCATCAAGGATCATTTGATTCCTCATGTGACGGGGAAAAAAATGCCTAGGAGATGTGGGAGTATTTGACGAAGTTGTACCAGAGTACAAATGAAAACCGAAAGATGGTTTTGAGAGAAAAACTGAAGAGCATTAAAATGACCAAGGCTGAAAATGTGGTCACATGTCTTAACAGGTTGACACAAGTGAGAGATGAGCTTGGAGCTGTGGGGGAGGCCATTGCTGACAGTGATATTGTGAGAACAACATTGAATGGAGTTTCCAAACAATGGGTTTTTTTTGTTTAGGGATTTGTGGTTTGGGATGAATTTGTTCAGGAGGAGACCCGAAGAGGTTATGTGCATGGCAGGTCATCTACAGGTCATGATGGGGAGAATGTGGCTCTTGCTTCCAACAACGAGAAGAAATTCAAAAAGGGTCATAAGGGAGGAAACAAACCGAAGGGTGAAGGGAAGAAGGACATGAGAAAAGTCAAGTGCTTTTCATGCCACAAGTTTGGGCACTATGCATGACAGTGTCTGAACAAGAAGAAGAAGTAGACAACAACTTCAGCAGCGGTGAAGGAGTTCTCCGCCAAGTTTGATAAGGAGTTTTCCTTAGTTGTGTGTCTTTCCACTAGGACCACTCATTCTAGTGTGTGGTATATTGACAGTCGTGCCTCCTGCGATATGACAAGTGTTCTTGATCACTTGACAGATATTACTCAGATTGGTGATATTGAGGTAGTGTTTGGAGATGACCGGGTGGTCAAGGCAGTTGGTAGTGGGACTGTATCATTTCAGAGGGAGTCTTTACCTCCCATGTTGTTGAGAGAGGTCCTACATGTTCTTGGCCTTAAGAAGAGATTAGTTTCAATTTTTTCTATTGAGGAGAGGGGCTATGAGGTGTTGTTTTGTGATGGGAAGGTGATCCTTTTCCCCAAGGGGTCCAATATCACTTTAGCCAAAGTGATTGGGACTCGACATGAGAAGCTGTACAAGATCATGTTCCAGCCAGTGAGAGCATTATTTCATTCTACCAGTAGTAGTGATCTATGTGAGCTATGTCACATGAGGATGGCACATTTGTATCATGGGGATTTGAGGGTACTGAGGGAGATTGTGACCGGAGTTCTAGATTTCAGTACAGAGCACCAGGATTTGTGCAAGGGGTGTGGTTTGGGAAAGTACAACAAGACCGATTTTCCTAGCAGTGATAGTAGAGCAGTAGGTATTCTTGATCTTATTCATTTTGATGTATGTGTCCTGATGTCTTTGACATCATTGACTGGTTGTTTATACAATGTTATATTCATTGATAAATTCTCACAAAAGTCTTGGATTTTCTTCATGAATACCAAAGGACATGTCTTCAATCAGTTCCAAGAGTTCAAAGCTCTTGTGGAGAATGACACTGGGAAGAAAATCAGATTTCTGAGGACAGACAATGGGGGTGAGTATACCTCCAAGGAGTTCATGGAATTTTGTGCAGAAGAAGGCATCAAGAGAGAGTTGACCGTTCCTTACAACTCACAACACAACGAGGTTGTTGAGAGGAAGAATAAGGCCATAGTTGGGGCTACGAGATCCATGCTACATGATCAAGGGCTGCCACTATTTCTTTGGGCTGAGGCATGCTACACTGTAGATTATCTGTAAAACAAGAGTCCACATAGGACAGTGGGGAGTATGACTCATGAGGAGGATTTATCTGGGAAGAAGCCTGAGGTGGGGAAATTTCGGATTTTTGGGTGCCTTACATATTTACATGTCCCTTCAGAGAAGAGGAAAAAGCTAGAACCCACGATAGAGAGAGGGATCTTTGTTGGGTATAGAGAGACTTCAAAGGATTTCCATATATATATTCCTTCCCTGAGGAAGACAATTTTGAGGAGGGATGTGATATTTGAGGAGGATGGAGCCTTTAGGAAGTCATGAGGGACAAAGAGGGGTGAGTAGTCATCACCTCAGATTCAAGTGAGTTTGCAGTAGACTTCAATGGCATCGAGTTCAGGGCCACCAGTTTCGGTGATAACTGGTCCATAGGTGACAAGGCCACATATGTCAAGATCACTTGTTACTGGTCCACATGTTTCATGATCGAGTTCTTCATATTCTATTCAGGATCACAGTATTCAGGAGATGGGGTTGAGCAGGGAGATTCCCCTCCATGGGACACTACTTCAGAGAAGAGGAAGCCCAAGTGGCTTCATGATACTTTGAGGGAGGCACAGGTTTCAATGGGGAATCCCAGGCAGGCTGTGAGGGGGAAGTAAACCTCTCGATAGATTTTGCAGCTACATCATGATGGTGAGAAGTATCAGGGATTCTGAGCCTTCCACTTTTAAGGAGGC
The DNA here is from genome assembly GCA_032191745.1 of Picea mariana. Taxonomy (NCBI): domain Eukaryota; kingdom Viridiplantae; phylum Streptophyta; class Pinopsida; order Pinales; family Pinaceae; genus Picea; species Picea mariana. The sequence goes on along the minus strand of JASDQU010101147.1, from coordinate 246,407 downwards.
TACTGGTAGATAGGTTTGGAGAGATTCCATGGTGGAAGAGTACAATTCCATCATGAAGAATGATGTTTGGGAAATTGTTCCTAGACCTGAGGGGAAGTCAATGGTGACTTCCAGGTGGCTCTATAAACTTAATCATGTTGCAGATGGTAGCATTGAGAAGTACAAAGCTCACTTTGTGGCTCAGGGGTTCTCACAGGTTAAGGGAGTTGATTATGATAAGAACTTCGCACCAGTTGCTAGATATACCTCAACCAGGTTAGTGATATCCATTGCAGCAGAGATGGGTTGGAAGATCCACCAGATGGATGTGAAGACCGCATTTTTGAATGGTCTTATACATGAGGAGGTGTATATTGAGAAGCCATTGTGCTTTGAGGTGCATGGGAGAGATTATCATGTGTGTAGACTGAAGAAGGCATTGTATGGGTTGAAAAATGCTCCTAGAGCTTGGTATTTGAGGATTGATGCCTATTTACAATAGTTGGGCTTTGAGAAGAGTGAGGTGGATCCAAACCTTTACTTCATTGTGGTTGGAGAGGATCCTCTCATACTCTTGCTATATGTGGATGATATTTTCATTATAGGGGTAGAGAGACTCATCACTAGCTGCAAGGAGAGACTTGCTTCAGAGTTTGAGATGAATTATATTGGACTGATGCACTATTTTTTGGGATTGGAGGATTGGCAGGAGCCTGGACACATCTTCCTGGGATAGGGGAACTATGTGTGTGACATTCTTAGGAGATTCCAGATGGAGGATTTTAGGCCCATGACCACTCCCATGATTACAAACTGGAAGAATATTCATGCTTATGAGTCACAATTGATGGATTCCACTTTATATCGTCAGTTGAATAGTTCTTTGATGTATTTGGTCAATACTAGGCTAGATATTTGTTTTGTTGTCAACACTCTTAGTCATTTCATGGTGGAGCCTAGGAGAGTGCACTGGGTGGCAGCAAAACATGTGCTCAAGTATCTTTGTGGTACGATAGATTATGGTCTAAACTATTAGAGAGGGGATGGAGTTCGACTAGTGGGATATACAGATTCATATTGGGTAGGATGTGTTAGTGACCGGAAAAGTACTTCTGGGTGTTGTTTTGGATTGGGCTCAACAATAGTGTCTTGGTTTAGTCAGAAGCAAAAGTCAATGGCTTTGAGTTCTGCAGAGGCTGAGTATATGGCTGCCAATTAGGCAAGTTGTGAGGATCTTTGACTTCGCAAGTTGCTGGTAGGATTGTTTGGTGTGTAGTTTAGGCCTACTTTGATTTACTGTGACAATCAGAGTTGCATTAAACTCTCGAAGAATCCAGTATTTCATGACAGGTCTAAGCATATTGAGATTTGTTATCACTTCATTCATTATTATGTTCAGAGAGGAGCAATTGAGCTACAATACATATCTACAGATGAGCAGGTTGCAGACATACTCACCAAAGCCTTGGGAAAAAGAAAGTTTGTATTTTTTAGGGACAAGCTTGGAGTGGTGAGTAACACTTTCCTCGGTAAGAGGGAGTGTTGAAAAATAATTAAAAAGTACTTAGGCAAGTGTTTCTCATCACCTAGGCACCTAAGGGGCGAGAAAGTGCCTAATGTGGACCCTAGTCATTTAATTTGTGAGAAACAAATTAAAAGGTAACTTTTTGAGACTTAGGGAAAGTGGGTGACTGATTCAGGAGGCTCCCCAAGTCTAGAAAATGCTCAAAAATGAAATTTCTTGGAATTGAATGAAACCATTTCCATTGCGATCGGATCGTCGCATTGATTCTGTCCATATATTTACTTTCTCAAATGAGCTCCATGTGTGAGATTTATCGTACTCTGGTCATATTCTCAAACAACTAAAAAGTCAAAGGTCAAACTGGCAAAAAGTCAATGCTAACGTCAGAATGACATCACCAAATCTAATTCATGATGCTGACATGGCAGAGGCAGGTAATGACATGTGGCGACCTGTCACTGAGTAGATGATGCAGACGTGGACCAATTCTAGAGTGACACTTGTCAAATCTTTGGGCAAATGTAGTGGTGCCACGTGGCCCAGGCATGGGCATGTTGGTTGTGGAGCCTGATTATCTTCCTGATTTAGAGGTCTTTTACTTTCAGTCGTGTTTATACCCCATGAAGTATTTACACCCCAAAAGTATGTACACTCTTCGAC
>JASDQU010101147.1:177380-208196 GCA_032191745.1 Picea mariana | reverse complement strand
TGACTAATCCAAAATTAGTCATGTGAGACTAAAGTCAATCTTGATGAAAATGCTAGTCTCTTGTTATTAAAGATAAGGAAGGTTTGAAGGTATATGATCATATACACCAGGTCTATTAAAGAGTTACAAATTGGATTTGGATGATGAAATTGATGAGGGCTTTTGGTTGAGGTACATGTTGGGTACATGTTGGAGACAAGTAGTTGATGAGTTGGCACATACATGAGGTGCATAGTTGATGATGTTGGTACATATTGATGAGTCATAGTTGATGAGTAGTTGTTGGAGGTGTGCCAATGTCCAAAGCGGAAAAGCAAGGCATTTTTGGGGAAAGAAAACATGCATGAGGAAAGCGACATCTGGAAGGAAGCACAACACGCACACATGCAAGGAAGGAACAACTAGAAGGAAGAAAAACACGCACGCATGGGAGAAAGACCTGGTGCGATTTAGTTCACCTCATATAGATCTTACCTAACTATGGAGGATTGTAAAGCACGTGACGCTGTAGATACGAAAATACCATAATAAGATATCCAAGAGCCAATTCTTTGTGGACGTAGCCCAAGAGGGGGTGAACCATGATAACATAAGTGTTATTTGATGAATGCATGCATATATTTATTGTTGTTTGTAGTTATTATTAAGTTTAATGAATGGGTTATTATATTTCTTGTTTAAATACTGTTGCGATATTGAGGGAATAAGCTACTGGATTTACTATATAATCGTGGATAACAACATGTTGCATTTACACGTGATAATAATGGTTCAATGGTTGGCTCTCATATCTCATACTCAATCCTAGGTTGTAAACACATGAGTCTTACAACCACCCATTAAAGCTATCTCGGGTGAGACTGCACAACGCATTTTGTGTGTTGTGTTGCCTTCTGGTTCACCAGGAGGGTCGATAGTTTTAGAGGCATTGTTGGAAACCCGAAAGACATGAACTATGGGTCAATAAAATTAGACAGTATAGGAGAGAAGTGACCAAAAAATGGTTTCGTTGTCGTTGGTAGGAACAGGATAGGGTTGAGTAGATGAGATAAGTTGACCAAGAAAAGAGCGAAGAAAACAAGAAAGAAATGAGCCAATAGAAGGGGATGTTGAGACCGTGGAATCCCACAAAAGCAGAGATAAAAAATTGGTTAAGAACAAAAGAGATAGAGTTTGCACAGAAAGACAATAGAAACCCTAGAGTAACACCCCCCAAATATATGGAGATATACGTGTTTACTAATTTGCACGAAGTCATTTTCTGCAATTTTCCACACTTATTGCAAGAGTGGATACTAAGGTTAAAGGATAACCATGCAACAAACCAGATTCGACAGCTAGAGTGGAACCCAGTACAGATTGAGAAACTTCAGCAGGTGAACAAAAAATTCACCCACGCAGTAGACTTTTGGCTTGATAGTATTGTGGTAGGTTTTATCACAAAGTTTGTAGTAGACACAACGAAGTCGTACAATGCAGTGGAACAAGAGTTTCTATGGGGACCTCGAGGAAGGTACATTCGATCATTGTATACTTCTATTAAGATACTTCTATATAAAAAAGATGTAATGACAATGGAGTCAGACAACTAAACTTCCCTGCGTGCATGGGGAAAGCATTAACAGAAAGAGGAGAAATGGAAGGAGGAAAGGATAAGGGAAAGAAGGAGGAACCCTTGGAACTGATCATGATGGATAACGACCAGATCAAGAAGATCATGGTGACAACTAGAAAGACGCGTAGCGGAGTACCCTACCAATACAAGGTGAACACCAAGAAGAGAGCTGTATCTTCGAGGGAAGGCTTGGTGAGTGATGAGGAAGAGGTAGAGGATCTTCAGGCTATGGAGCAAGTTGAGGAAATCCTGCGTGGAACATATGAGAGAAAGATGAGAGGTCCAAGAGCGGGAAGAGAAGGAAGCAATCCTATCCATATTAATGTCAGTGTGGAACTCATAAACCCATTTGCGACTAATAAACCAAAGAGAACACCACCATTTAGACAATCGAAGTTCAAAAGCAATCAAACAACAGGAAGTAAATCTACACAAGAAACAACAACTAGGGGATCCAGTTCATGTAGCATTAGTCAAGTATCTACACCACGCGGAGTTAGCAGTTCAACATTCAAAATGGCAGGACACGATCCCATCATCAGCTTACCCGAATTTCGAGGAGAAGCAGCAGAAGACCCTGAGAAAAGTTTGTTCATTTGTGCAAAGATCTGGGAAACAAAGCAAATCACCGATGAAGATACCAAACTTGCGCAACTAGCTATTACGCTAAGAGACCGCACACTAGACTGGTACATGAGTTTAGACGCAAACAATGCCCCCAGGATGATAAGGACACTGGAAGACATTAATAAGTTATTGATAAATGAGTTCTAGAAGCCGATCTTAGAGGATTAGTACATGAATGAGATGATCAAAATAAGAAAGAAACCAGGAGAGTTTGTATGGGAGATTGATCAGAGATTCAAGCGAATGAAGGGAAAGTTAAAGTATCTCATGACCGAGATGCAACATAGAAACTTATTTGTCAATTCATTGTTACCACACTTAAAATACCCTTTGCGACAACAAAAGTTCCAAACGCAAGAAGAAGATCTGCAAGAATTCTTATAGCTGGAAGAAAATCAGTATCAGCGGATGAACCCAGCTATCGAAGAACTGAAGGAGGACTTGAATAACTTAACGTTTCAACTGAACCAGAATAAGAACAAGGAAAAATGAGAAGATGTTTGGTGTACCACATGCAGGATGAAAGGACATCACAAGAATGAATTCCCAACATTCACGTAGTATATGGCAGCAGGAATGTCAAATCCACTACCAATAGGAGGACTATGGTGTGAAATCTACAAGAAACTGGTTTATGACCCTTATCATTGCATGATGATGCAGAAATACCAGATAGCCCAGAAGAGATCATATTGAACCTTTTTCAAGTTAGTGGGCCACGATGACAAAGATTGTAGAACTATGGAGTTGATGCGAGAAAGGACATCCGATGCATATAGAGTGCAGGCAGAAATGATGATTGGGCAAGACACACCACAGTTTAATCAAGTTTCAGCTCCATACAACATTGCGCAGCAACAGTATAATATTGCGCAACAACCATATAATAACACACAACCATAGTACAACATGACACAGCCTCAATACAATACCACGTAGTATAATCATGCGCCTCAATATAATGCGCCGAGAGGAGATCGAGCAGGCTACAAAGGTGGAGGACGAGCCCGAGGAGGTTTCAGATGAGGTAGAGGACTAGTGGTATGTCACAATTGCCAACAACTAGGACATTACGCAAGGGAATTGCCACTTCCACCAGCCACTTGTATGTATTGTCGTGCATCGGACCATGATACAGAGGAATGCCCAACACTAATAGTAAAGATCCAGGAAAAGAGGAACCAAAACAACTAGAATGTTCAGTGGATTTCCGCTGAAGCAAGGGATGAAGGACGGAACATCAATATAGTTACTCATGTAGGAGCTAAAATAGGTGACGACGTTGTTTGACAAGAACCAGCACAAAACCAGTGGGTAAACAAGAATGAGAAGGCAATATTTGCAGAATCCAGACAAGAATTTCATAAGGAAGACATAGCGTCGACTTCAACTGCGCAGCAAAACATAGAAGCACCGGAGTATGAGATGCCTCCATTATTGGATCATATCAACGAAATGAAACCCATGGGACAAGTAAGTACAATCAAAGAATTTTTGCAATCCTGTGTAAAAGTATTAAATGATCCATCATCTGTGAAAATATTGCAAAACATATTAGAACAATGTAGTATTGATATGGAATAAAAAATAGAATGAAAACTTGTCAATCACCTANAAGGAGAAGAACCAGTAGGGAGTTCAGACTGAATGCCAACATCAGAGATTTCAATATGGGAGACATCATACTAGATCTAGGATCTGAAGTTAATGTATTACCAAAGAATACATGGAAATGCATGGGAGAGCCAACATTAGGATATTGGCCTATTCAATTAAAACTAGAAAACTGACACAGAGTCCTACCAATCGGTATACTGAAATGAGTGACAGTAGACTTAGATTGAGTGCACACTAAAGCAGATTTTGAAGTCATTGAAATAGTGGACGACACAACACCTTATCCAACATTGTTTGGTCTAGATTGGGTGTTTGACAACCAATCCATAATCAACTTGAAGACTAATAAAATGACATTTGAGTCAAGTGAATATAGGGTCATCATGCCATTAGACCCATTGGAAGGGGAGAGGTTTGTAGAATTGACTTGCCTAAACTTAGAGGAAATCAACTAGTTGTACAAAACAATTGCGCGTGATGAGGATTACATAAACCCAGCTACAGATGGGATACTCAGTTGGTGGAGCATTACTTCATGTGCAACAAACTTAGACACTGGTTTAAATAACTGGAAACAAAGGCTACACAAGGTTTCCATGCACAGATGTGAAAGAATAGATCATGCAGTAAGATGGGTAGGCACAAAAATCAGGGAACCACCCAGTTTCCATGGAATAAATGATTTAGCAATGTTAGAGAAACAAAGACTTTTATCACTTAATTTAGCACTCATGGCCACACCTGCAAGATGGTACCAATGTAAGCGGTTACTGCACATAAGGTTTGGCGCAAAAAAAAAACCCAACAAACAACAAAAATATGATGGACAAGGGGCACCAGTGGAACACTTGGAGAAGTGCAGAATGCTATGGAAATTGATACCCCTAGAGGAATGGCCTCATCACTTCATACACACCCTAGAGAGCATACCGGAAAATTGGTATACAGACCAGGAATTACGCAAAGGAAATACGACCTGGATGACATTGCAACAGAATTTTATAGTCACTTTCTCATTCGAGCATGAGAACCCCAACATAGATGTCGCGTTGAAACAAATAAGAGGAGTGATATTCATCAAAGAGCCAAAAGTTGAAATGATCACAGAAGAACAACAATAGAACAAACAAAGAGTTAAAGAACTTATGTCATGTTACCATGTGCCAGAGGAAGCACCAGATGAATACGATCCACATGATATTTAGATTGAAGAAACAGAAGGAGAAAGAGAAGTGGAAGGTCCACCTATAGAATCATAAGTTATTTCCTTGCCGATCAAAGTAAATAAAGTCAATATTGGGACAGTTGAGCCACCCAAATGGAAAGCATTGGAGACTACTGGGATGAGCAAGCAGTGGAAAGCATAACAGAGTTAATACACGAGTACATTGACCTATTTCCCACAACATTTACAGAGATGAAGGGAATAGATAGAGAGCTAGGAGAAATTAAGATACCACTCAGACCAGAAGTGAGACCGATCAGACAACAACCGTACAGACTGAAACCAATATATAAGCAGAAATTCAAAGTTGATATCGATAGGATGCTCGAAGCCGACATCATAGAACCAGTTGAAGAATCAAAATGGATAACCCTGATGGTAGTTCATGACAAGAAACAAGGAGGGATCAGGATATGTGTTGACTTGAGGAAGTTTAACGATGCATTCCTACATGACCCATTCCCTACACCGTTCACAGACGAAGTGTTAGAGAGCATAGGAGGACATGAATCTTACTCATTTATTGATGGATTCTCAGGCTACCATCAGATCAAGATATCCCAAGAAGATAGATAAAATACTACATTTGCGACAGAACGAGGATCTTACCTGTACACAGTCATGTCGTTTGGACTAAAGAATGCACCAACAATTTTTTCTAGAGTAGTCATTGTTGCATTTAAGGAATTCATCCATCAATTCCTAGAAATATACCTGGGCAATTGGACTGTTTACAGTTTTTTGAAAGACCGTGTAGAAGTGTTACGGCTAATGTTAAAAAGATGAAGACAGTGCTAGATATCGCTGAACATAAAGAAATGCATATTCATAACACCATTTGGGATACTATTGGGCCATGTAGTATGTAAACAGGGTTTATTAGTAGATCCTGCAAAGATTGCAGTAATTGTTAACTTACAACCACCAAAAATAGTATGTCATCTAAGAGCGACGTTGGGACACACATGATACTACATGAAATTTATCAAAGGATATGCACAAATTACTACACCAATGGAAATTTTTTTAAGAAATGACCCAAAGTTCTAGTGTAACGACAAGTGTCAACACAGTCTAGACACTCTGAAGGAAAATATAGTTACCGTGCCAATATTAGTATTTCCAGACTGGGAGAAGACATTCCACGTGCATGTAGTTGCATCAACCATAGCACTTGGAGCTATCTTAGCACAGCCAGGAGCGGGAGACTTGGATCACCCGATATCATTTGTGAGCAGAAAGTTATCTGACTCAGAACAAAACTACAACACGACAGAAAGAGAAGGCCTAGCTATGGTCTATGCACTGCAGAAATTTAGACATTACTTATTAGGGAAACACTTTAAGATGTTCACAGATCACTCAGCCCTAAAATACTTAGTCAGCAAGCCAGTGTTGGGGGGGGATAATCCGTCGCGGGTTACTACTATTTCAAGAATTTGATTTTGATTAATAGTCAAGCCAGGAAAATTGAATGCAAAACCTAACCACCTATCAAGAGTCACCAATGGAGAAGAACCTACAAACTTGGAGGACAACTTTTTGGATGCACAGTTATTCTCAGTACAGATTGTTGATGAACACTTCATAGATATCATTCAGTACTTGAGCATAGGTACTGCACCGCATGAATATAGCACTGCACAGAAGAAAAACCTGGCAGTCTATGTTGTTGACTACCAATTGATTTCGAGAAACTTATACAAAATGGGCACAGATAGCATCTTGCAAAGATATGTGTTAGAACATCAAAGAGAAAGAGTTTTAGCAGAAGCCCGTGAAGGAATAGCGGGAGGGAATTATGCAGGCAAAGCTACCACGTAGAAGGTATTGCGCGCAGGACTATGGTGACCAATGATTCATAGAGACTCGAAGGAGTATTGTCAAAGATGCAACATATTTCAAAGGGCAGGAAAACCCAACATAAGGGACGAGATGCCATTACGACCACAAATAACATTGCAGGCATTTGATAAGTGGAAAATCGACTTCATGGGACCAATCAACCCACCAACAAAAAGAACATGAGCTAGGTACATTATCATTGCGACAGAGTACCTAACAAGATGGGCAGAGGCCACACCAGTGAAGGATTGTAGCGCAGAAACAACAGTGCACTTTTTATTTGAACAAGTCATTACTCGATTTGGGTGTCCAAGAATTTTGATGAGCGACTAAGGAATACACTTCATAAACACCACCACCAATGTGATGAATGAAGAGTTTGAAGTCCATCACCAGAAGAGCACACCATATCACCCACAAGTGAATGACACAGTTGAATAGTTCAACAAAATCCTAGAGAATGCGCTGACAAATATTTGTAACGTCAACAGGGATGACTGGGACCTCAAAGTACCAACAATATTATGGGCCTACAAGACTACGTGAAAAAAGTTGACAGGGCACACACCATTTAAACTGGTTTACGGCCAAGAAGTAGTGGTGCCATTAGAATTTTTAGTACCAAGCTTGCACGTAGCATCAATTATACAAATGACAGAACAAGGCACTGTACAAGAGCTACTAAATCAGCTAATGACCATGGAGGAAGACCAGATCTTAGCAGGATTCCACCAACAGGTTCAGAAAGCAAGGGACAAAGCTTGGCATGATTGACACATAAGGAAAAAAACTTTCAAGGAAGGAGATCTAGTACTGATGTACGACAAAAAATCGTTTCATCTTCCAGGAAAGTTAAGAATGCATTGGCGAGGACCGTACGAAGTAAAATATGTCAAATATGGACGATATTTATAGTTGAAAGACTTATCAGGTGCAAAACTCAGAGGGATGATTAATGGGAGCTGATTGAATCTGTACAAGGTTAGTCGACCACCCACCGCATAGTAAAAAAAAAAGTATATTGAAAGAGAACCAAAAGGAAAAGAACCGAAAGGAGCACAGTGCACTGTATATAGGAAGGGCATGCACACTTAGATGAGGAGAAGGACAATGGTCACATACAAAGGGAAACAAACATGAAAAGGAAATCGGACAAAAGAAATAAGATAAGATAGCGTTAGGTGGAAGTGAAGGACGAAAAGGACTGATGGGACATCACATTAATCGTGCCAATTGGAGTCGACAAATTAGGAGTAATGGAAAGTATGAAACCATCAGAGATGCATTGAACCGGTAATTAAGGTGCATTAAACCCATAATCAAGGAAGTGTCCTCAACAAGCTTCATGGGAAAGCCATACAACACACGGACGCGAGAGCCAATAGTGTATTCACGAAAAGAGAATGAAAGAGGCTAAAGAGAACAGTGTGACTTCAAAGAGATCATAGAGACCATTTGAATCCAACAAACATTTGACATTCACTGCCATGGCACCGCCCAAGCAAGCAGAAGCGAGCCAGACCGCCAGGAAAACCAGATTTCAGACCAGGTCATGAGGACATGCGACAGAAGGTGAACAACATCCACCAGAGATCATTGATATTGATGAAATCCCATCCCTAGACACAACACTGGTGAACCCTACACCCATATTGGAAGATATCCAACAACCAACACTGGAGGGAAAAAATATGGATATACCAGCGAAAATACAGAAGCCATAGAACTAGGAAACAAAAACCCTAAAGGAGGTGTAATTGGAGAATGTTGAAGTAGATCCGAGAGTTAATAGAATGACGTCGATTCGAGAGTCAGCAGTTGAGCCAGATAAGTCACAGACGACCATATTAGACCACCCAACAGAAGGTACGCTTAAAAATGCCTCAGATTGGCCGGAATGGTATACAGAGGAACAACCAGAAGCCATTGGAACTTCAAGCCATCCACCACAGGCAAAGAAAGACAAGATGCAGATACCTAGGTCACATTGCAAGAAACCTACAACAAAAATCGTTCTACCATGCATACCAGAGGGGGTACAGGTAGGATGGGCTATATAGGGAAGCTCAAATACTCTTACCACGATGTGGCAGACGAAGACAAGTTCCTAAAACTTGCGAAGATGATATTCTTACAGACTGCAGACATAAATAAGGTTGGGGAACTAGTCAATCATCCACTCCAATGGGCAACCGGGTTCGAGAAAATTAGAATTTTAGGTCTATTGGACCTACCACATTTTGGCAGAGGTCAACACACAACCGCATGTGTCAAACATTTGTTAGTAGTTACACATGGCGGGGACATATGATTGGATAATATCGTCTCAATAGACGTTGAGCTTATCACGATGATAACAGGGTTACCAATTTGGGGTATGGATCTCGTGCAGTTTCTGGATAACAAAGACAGGGAGAAAACACTAGTCAAAGAGATGAAGAATAAGTATGGTATCAACAGAGGGACAAGAGGTATCATCATCAAGAGGATCAACGATCCCGCAACACAACTGGGAGAGAAAATCTCGGCTTGTAATCTGCTAAGAAAATGTTGCATGGAGGAAGTTCCAGCTGAAGTTGTCATAGTTGTAGCTCAATGCATACAATGCACCATAGTGAGTTGGGCACCATACCTCTTGAAATTATTCCTGGATGACTGCAAGGATGCGCTGGGTCTAGGAATAGAGTTTCACTACTCATGGTTGATCACATTGATAGCCTTCATGGGATGGAAAGAGCCAAGGCACGTAGTTTGTTTTACTAGAGCCAAACCGAATTAGGGAGTGAGATATTTGTTGCTCAGAGACAGGCCTGAGGCTAGGAGAAAAAAGGCAAACGGGGCCATCTTTGAAGGATACCTATGCAACCTACAAGAAGCCATCTCCAAGATGTGGAGAATAACACTATAGGTCATCGTGCAATATGGGAACATTCCAACTTCAGGGCCACCCGACATACAATGTGGATACATGCGCAGAAGGATCCTACTAAGCAGTGGCTACATATGCACTATTGTATCACAAAGGGTGACATCGACATGGTCATCAACGAATGGGACGATGAATGGAGGATTCCAACCATCACCCAGGATATGATGGAAAGAACAACATAAGAAGAGGCAGGGCAGGGAGAAACACAGCCTCCAGAAATCCAAGTGCCCAAGAGACAAAGAACAGGCCAGGGCAAGACAACATAGATAGACGAAGGGCCAACAAAGATAGGGACCCAAAATGGGAAGAAGGATAAGACGTAGTTGGCCAAGGAGTAGAAGAAATAGGCTAAGCCTGTGCAAGAGACCACATCAAGTCCCAACACACGTGATGTAGGGGAAAACAAGAGGCTAGCCACGTAGCCAGGAGGCACGTGCAAGAAATCATAGGCCCAAAGAACACCTCTACAGTATACGATCACAGATGATGATGGGGAGATGATAACTCGAATGGTCCAGGACTTTCTATCCAAGGAATTCAACCATGTGACACACCACAGGGATAGGATTCAGAAGGAGCTCCCAGACATGCGATAGTTCCTCAAGAAAATTAGGGAAGGGAAGACAACCAGCAGCAGGAGGAATGAACCATCAACACCGTAGATAGAGGAAAGAGTGCAAGAAGAAGAACAAGATTCCGTCCAGGCAATACTCCAACCACATGTAACATTCCACATCACCCCTAGTATGTTTCGCATGGACGAAATTGTGGGCCAGACAGCCTTGAGGGACTTAAGACAAATCCAACTAGTGTTGATAAGGATACTAGCCGAGGAACTACGTAGGTTGTAGGTTAGCGTGAACCATGAGGTACAGTATCGAGCAAGAAAGGACCTAACCGAATTGAAGTAGGCAAAAAATAAATGGCACACACTAGAAATATTCTATGATCAAGCTAAATATGAGACCCAGGAGGAAAGGGAGCACATAAAAGGATTCGAGCAGAAAGTGGCAGAAACTTATGAGAAAATTCCACAGGCCGTGCAGAGAGAGGAAATCACAACAGCAGAAAAGATTGATCATACTGTGCAGGCAATTGATCAATATCAGAAGGATATAGAGAATCCTCGAGAACATCTCACACCAACCACTCCACCAGCGATGAAGGAGCAAAGGAAGAAGGAAGCAACAACGCAGTTGCAGGAGATAGAAAAACAGGTTAGCACAATATCTGACTTGTTTGATAAAGCAACACAGCTTTGGACTAGCTTAGAGGAGGATCAGTAGGTCCAACAGTGGGACAAGGAAGAAGAAAGGATCAACGCAGTGATCCAAGAGATCAAGCAGATGCAAAAGACAATACCAATCACAGAACGCGTTAAAGGGACGTAGGACATGATGAGATTGTAGGCAGAGCTAATTACTGTGCAAACCCAGAAACACGAGCGACAAACTCAAATGGAACCATTGCAAGAACGTGTAGCAGAAGTGCTGGCACAAGCAGAGGAAGCGAAGGCACGTATACCATAGACCAAGGCTGAGTGTGTGGAATTGATCGGTGAGGAAATTTCAGTCCAGATAGTGGACACACTCAAGGAGAATACTGCACAGGTGCAGACATAGGCAGCAGAGTTGGAGGAAAAGTTCCAAGTGATCACCAAGGAGATCGAGGAAGCACACAAAGGTTAGGTGGCTTAGGATGAGCCACATCTTAGTGTCGGGGGCCTGTTGGAGGTGGGACAAAGGCCAAAGCAGAAAAGAAAGGAGTTTTTGGGGAAAGAAAACATGGATGAGGAAAGAGACAACTGGAAGGAAGCACAACACGCGGGCATGCAAGGAAGGCAACAACTGGAAAGAACAACAACACACACGCATGGGAGGAATACCTAACGATAGTAGGGTTAGGGTTTTGGTAATGCATTGTAAATGGATAAGGATCTAGAAGCATATAAATAGCGATACATAGGTATCATATAGGTTTGGTTGTTGTATGGTTCAGATTATTGTTGCTATAGTAGTTACGCATGAATTGATGCGATATGTAAGGGTTTTTACTGTATGACCTATTTTGTATAAGCTATTGAGCTAGAGGGAAAATGAGGGAGGGTAGATATTGAGGGTTAGATCGTAGGCTAGGGATCTTGGTGCAATCTAGTCCGCCTCATATAGATCTTACCCGACTGTGGAGGATTGTAAAGCACACAGCGTTGTAGATACAAAAATACCATAATAAGATAGCCAAGAGGCAAATATTTGTGGACGTAGCCCAGGAGGGGGTAAACCATGGTAACATCAGTGTTATGTGATGAATGCATGCATATATTTATTGTCGTCAGTAGTTATTATTATGTTGAATTAATGGGTTATTATATTGCTTGTTTAAATACTGTTGCTATATTGAGGGAATAAACTACTGGATTTATTGCATAATCGTGGATAATAGTATGTTTCATTTACAAGTGATAATAATGGTTCAATATTTAGCTCTCATATCTCATACTCAATCCTAGTCTATAAACATCTGATTCTTACAGCCACCCATTAAAGCTATCTCAGGTGAGAATGCGCAACACATTCTGTGTGTTGTGTTGCCTTCTGGTTCACTAGGAGGGCAGATAGTTTTAGAGGATTTGTTGGAAACCTGAAAGACATGAACCCTGGGTCAATAAACTCAGACAGTATAGGAGAGAAGTGACCAACAATAGTTGGTACATGATTGGTACATACTTGGTACATGGTTGGGGGCACGTTTTAGTAGTATTGTTGACACATGGTTTATGGATGATGTAGCATACTTGTATTGGTATATTATTAGAAGAACATATTGATATTGGTGATGATTATGAGTTGTTGTGTTATGCTTGGTTGATGCACTTGTTCATGGTATAGGTTGATTATAGGTTGTTTGGTAACATTGGTGTATGGTTGATGCATTTTTTTATGGTACAATTTGATTACAGGTTGAGGTACAGGTTGATACATGGTTCATGTTATTGGTAAAATTTGTTTGGTGCAGGTTGATTGGTACAATTTTACAACAGTATATCTCACAGTGATAGTGTGACAGTGGTTCCATCATTCTACTTCTACGTCAGGGAGGTTGGACGGGGCAAGGAAAGGTGGTTGTAGCCACCTTCCAGTTGTAGCTGGAGAACATACGGGGTTGTAGCCTCCTTCTGGTTGTATCCATAGAATTGGGGAGTTGGAGCTTCCCTCAGGTTGTATCTTGAGAAAATAGGGGGTTGGAGCCTCCTTCCAGTTTCAGCTGGAAAACAAAGGAATTTGGTGCTTCCAATTAATGTAATTCTTAAAGACATATAAGAAAAAGCATTATGTGGTTTTCTCTCGCTTTGAGTTTCCACATAAAACACTGGTGTATTGTGTATGTGTATGATTGTTCATTTGTTCATTGTTTATTTACGGATGATAATGCTACATTGATATAACACTTGCATTTTATGGTGAAAAAGAATTAAATTGCTCTATTACTGATTCACCCCCCCTCTCAGTAATCCAACGAGTGGTAGGAGGTGTTAAGTTAATGTGGCTACATTAGTGGTAGTGGGTGCTAAGTTAACATTATGGTTCATGTTATCAACCTACATCCATCATTAACCATGAAATAATAAATACAAATTGAAACTAAACAAGATGCAAGGGGACATGTAATATAAATTCCATAATTTAAATTATGATCCTACACTTATTATTCATAAAAGTATTGGGAAAAGTGATGAAGATACCCCTAGTTAAAAGGTAAGTATTTGTAATATTAAGAGTTATGATCAAATGCGAAATAAAATCAATGTTAGAATTCTTTAAAATACCAATAAAGGGGGAAATTTTTGAGACAATTTTGGAGGTGGAAATGATAATGAGCCTATAAATATGATAAATAAACCCAAGCATTATTAGAATTTTCCAGGCGAAAAAATAATGAAGAATTGAAACAATAATCATCAATATCATAACACTTCTATCCATATAGTACTACCTATTTTATAAATACCTACAAATAATTATTAATTGAATCATTATTTAGAGAATGTAAACACTATTGATATAAGAGTTTGAAAATGATAAATGCAAGTACACAGCTACTAAAGATCAATATCATTTATAATAACCAATAACAATTAGTCCTTGTTAGTTGTATAGAAAATCATTTCAGCAATAAGAAAAGTTATTGGAATTCACTTTCAAAAAATAAATGAAAGAAATAATCTAACTATCATTACAAACAAACAATTGATGATCGTTGGCATCACCAACATTATCATTCAAGAAAACCATTATACCATGAAAATCTCGATAATGAACACAATACAATTATAATAAAAGGTTGAATCGAACTTAACATTTGCAAACAATATATAGGGTAGTAATACAATGGTGAAATAGTTAGGGAGGTTTTCAACACTAGGAAAAAGAACCACATCTTAGACTTCTATGACTCAGATAACTTAAGATAAAACATGTACAAGACACTTGGATTATAATCCTAAGTTCTTGTAGGAACAAGTATGTTGGCCCTGACCAAGTTTTGAGGAACACTTGGTCATATTTAACCATTTTTGGGACTTCGACAGCTTGTCAAAGATGGAGCGCAACGCGAAGCGGAAATCGTGGAAGCTAGACCCCTTTTTGGGTTTTTGGGGATAATGTAATGGGAAAGGGATGTCGGCCCGTGGGTTTACCCACGCTTAGGCCCACTGTTGTATGTATAAATAGATGTATAGGCGAAGTAAGTGAAAGAGAGGGGGGAGAAGAGTAGTAGAGTGTGATATATGTGATCGAAGAGTCGCGAGTTGTGCTGGTAATGATTGTAAATGCTTTGTGCATATTGTAAGAGACTAAGTGTAGGATATTGTAGAAGGCTTTGTGCTTTTAGCGCAGGGAATAAGGATCTAGCGAGCTGCGCAAATCTTCTATCCTATGCGAAGAGGGATTTGGATGGCTTTGTGTTGTAACCTAATTAACTGAAGCTAATAAAGAAGAAAACTTTGTGGACGTATCCCCAGGGTGGGGGTGAACCACAGTAAATATGTGTGTTGTGCTCTGTGCCTCGACCTGATGTGTTTGTGTCTTCCTTTGCTAAGTGCTTTGATGTGTTTAGATACATCTATTTATGCTTTGTGCTTCTGAGATATGAATGAACGTTAGATCTGGTATGTAAGATGCTTAGTGCTTGATCTGTTGAATCTAATCTATATTGTTGTGGCTAAGTGCTAAATTTTCTTATATCTAAGTACATACTGTGATGCTCTGTGCTATCTGGGAAGTATCATAAGGGTTGAATATTGATGAATAATCTATGCTAGGTGATTGCTAAGTGTTATAATCACAGATCTGTGTCCTAGCTAAGGTTGCAGATACCTGATTCTTGCAACCACCCCTACCTCTACCTCGAGTGAGACTTCATTTGCTTCACAGGTGTTGCCAAAAGGGCCAGTAGTTAGGGTTTTGTTGGTGCATTGTTGTAGCATTGAACCCTGGGTCTACCCCTGTGCCAACAAATGGTTCCGTTGCCAATACCTGAAACTGTGATTGCTAGGAACTGAGCAGAAGAAGCTTTGTGCAAAGATTCATCCTGAAATTGTGAAAGCTCTATGCGTGGATCTATGCCCTAGTGCGCAGTGATCCACTTGATCTGAAAAGATCTGTGTTGAAGAAGGCAGGACAGATCTGAAGGAAAGAAGTCAGATTTGCAAGAAAAGAGGTTGATACTGAAGAAAAGAAGTAAGATCTATAAGCTCTATGCTCTGATAAAGGTAAGAATAGTTAAAAGTTCTTAGATCTGGAAGGTTTGTGCCATGTAGAAGTAAAAGAAGTGAAAATTTTTGTTTCTAAAGTATGGATTTAGGTATGCTTGATAGATTTTTTCCTAGCTTGAAAACTAGGGCATTGTTAAATGAAAGAACGTTTGATATGAATAGATCTGATAAGAATAATGAAGGATATGTTATACCTATGCATAGAAATAATTTTTGGACTAACCAATGGATGCAGAATCCTAGAAAGAATTTTTTGCAGGCTAGCCATTATGACCCTAGCAAGCAGTACAAGAAAAGTTGGGGATCATTGAAGAGAAAGAGAGGATTAAATCTTTGTTACAGTTGTAGAAGACCAGGACATCTTGTTAAGGAATGCCCTGGGAGAAACCCTAGTTGCCTCTGTTGTAAGGCTATGGACCATGAAGTACTGGATTGCCCTAGAATGATTGCTAGACTTGAAAATCTGAATATGGAGCAAGAAAACTCTGAAGGAGATCAAGAGACTAAGATTTTAAAGAACCCTAGAAAGAATCATATATTATGTTACTGAAAATGAAAGAAACCCTGGATGAACATAAAGATGCCGGTTTGTCAGAGATATTCAAAGAAAAGGAGAAAATCGAAGTAAGAATAGGAGACTTCGACATTGGCTGTGCTCTGGATGAGGGAACAAAAATGAACATTATGACAGAAAGTACTTGGGAAACCCTAGGAAGGCCTACTATGGTTCCTTCACTAGGAAAAATAGGGTTGTTTAAAGGAAAAATGGTAACCTTATGTGGCAGGATTACCCAGATAGCTATGAGTACCCACGAAGCTTCGATAGAGGAAGAATTCAAAATTATTAAATTTATTGAGGACCATGCCCCATTTCCAGCTTTGTTAGGCAAGATCTGGATTGAAAAAGACCAGATCCAGAGAAAAGAAGAAAAGGAAGCCCTAAAACAAAAGAAGCAAGAATTCATGGAATTTATGACTAGAAGGATCTCCTACTTGATGGAAGGACAAGAGAATGGATCTAAGCTATTGAACACCAGGGACTTGGATGTCAGATCTATAAGAGCACTAGAGGAACCATAGAAGACTGAAATACCTAATCCATATGATGAAGGAGTATTACCCTTGGATCTGAAGAAATAATCTCAGCATCGTGAAGTGACTATGTCGAGAGAAGATAAGAATCAAAATGGAAAAAGGATGATCGAGATGAAGCTCACTGGGAAGAAGGATAGGAAGATAAGTAAGAAGAGAGCCAAGATCGAAAAGTTATAGAAGATTCTAGAGGAAAATTCGCAGAAGGAAAAATCACAGGAATTGAGCTTTGTCGGGATATCAGAACAACGACACATGGCACTTCACCGTGGCGAAGAAATATAGTCATTGGACCAATATACCTATTCGACTTCTACCCCAAATGGACAGAAAAACATTAAAGGATCACCACCAGAGCGTTGGACCACGCCATAATGGATGGATCAACATTCATAGAAGCTTCGTACTCATTGCAAGCAGACCGTTGACGAATTTCCTATTTAGCTCGTCATGTCATGCCCGAAGAACACTTTTTCCAACTGAAAAGTCAAAGCCCGCAGAACTAGTGATTGTCTACAGTGATCATTGCAAGCAGATTGTTCATCCTAGTGCAGTATTTTGAGATCATCGTGACCCCAATTATCTTTCCTGAGTGCGTATGTCCGATGAGCTCACCGCACTTGAGGAATCCATCACATAGGTCCTTCTTGATTTAATGACTGAGAGATTCATGTCAGAAAGAAGAATGTCCACCGGAGTCCAAGCATAATCAACGAGAAGAGTGCAAGCCTCCCTGTCGACTGCTTGAGCAGGAACATCTCGAGTCAGTGTAGAGAGAAGAACTAAGCATAAGGATGACATAGCCAACACGAAGTTAGTGCCATCCATCCTACCATCTTACATACCCCCTCTAAGCGGTGATATTAAAAGGGAGAGTGTCCCTAGAGACTTTGAATACACCCTGGTCATTGCATATCTACTGAAAGGAGTACACACCTACCGCGCAGATCAAGACAAGGTTACAACGTTGAAGTTTTGGGACTTCAACCTGGGGGACCGTAAAGTTTACAACATGCTCTCCCCATATAAGTACTTGGCAAGAACTAAGGGCAAGAATTCGAAGCTCATCCCTCAACAATGGACGATGAACCTCGCGCAGTCTACTTTTCTCAACATTATTAAAATACCGCACTTCGACAGACACTAGGAGGTGAATGCTTGTGTAAAATTGTTGCTAGCAAATTACCACAGAGGATATATGTGGTTATACCATCACATAACTGTTGAGTTGACACTAATCAATAGGATCACTGAGCTTAGCATGTAGGGCCCTGATCCCCATGAGTACTATCCTGGAAAGACCACAGACCACACTCTTACGTAGAAGATCAAAGAAGCCTATGGTGATGTTGAGAAAGGCGCGAAAGGCTACAAGGTAGCTTCTATTGAAAGTGGCACAGTGCGCCTTGCATGCCAACTGATTGCAGGGAAGTTGGTACGCAAGAATCGACCAACGCAATTATCTAGCTTTGTAGTTGACCTCGTAGGAAAGTGCATTGAGGGACTACAAATGAACTGGGCGAATTACCTGGTGAATCAACTGGAGATTGACTATAGAGAAGCCCAGGATCAGGGGCATGAATTCCATTTTAGATAGCTCCTTATACTGATCGCTTTTGTTGCATGGGAGCTACCAGAAGGCGCAAACTTCCCGGACCTTGACCCCTTTGAGCCACTAGCCATGAAGCTCAGTACATTATGGTACTCGAATGACATGAGCAAGCAATGACAATCGAATGTTGTTTTCCACGCGTACTATAACCAATTGAAAGCATCCATAAGGAGTGAACCTCGCATAACCCCGCACACTTTACAAATATTCTGACCTATGGTAAAGTTCAGCATGGACTGCCACTTTATATACCTAACCCCACATGTTGATGAGCACCAGGAGCAACTTCAGTCCTATTATAAGTAGACAGAAGAATACCTGGAAGAGATCACCAAGGAATGGTCGGTGAACCTCCTTGTTTCAGCAGACCCCGCAGAAATATATGACATCGATAGCCCCAGAACTACGCAGGATACACTTGGGCCTAGTAAGACAAAGAAAGGAAAGACGATGAAGAAGACTGAAGAAGTCCAGGATGTTGTCAGCCTATCTGTAAGGACAACTTCCATTACACTAGATGAAGAAGGTACAGAAATTGAACAACAAAAAGTCAAAGTACCACTGCCTAGGGACAAAGAAGACTCATCGAAGAAAAGGAAGGTCTCACCTCTGAAATCTTCCTTCAAAAAGAAACCAAGAAACCCTGTAACCAATATGTGAATAACCCTCATGTTGGATGACTTTGATTTCATTGTTGTAGTGGTCAATGATGATTCAAAGGAAATCATAGAGAAGTAGGAGGTGAAGTAGAAACAAATGTATAGCCAAATTGAGATCGCGCTCCAAGGAGTACAACAAGCACTCCAGTCTAGCCGAGCAATCTCTATTGCACCTCTGCCAGAAGGAACAACATAAGTGGGAGATGAATCAGTTCAGCTCTGCAAGATTGCTAATGCAGTCGAAGTACACCTTCGACATGATTAGAAAGAAAAAGTGCAGGCCGCCCAGGCCCTAAAGAAAGCACAGGAGGAAATTATTGAACAATGCCAAGTCGCGCAATAAGAGAAGAATTCTCTCCAAGCAAAATTGGAAGAAGACAGAGCGAAGATCCAAAAAGAGAAAGAGCAGTTGCTCACAAAGAAGATAGGAATTGAAGAAGCAATCAACAGAGCATTTCACCCTATGACCAGCTTAGAGCAGAAGGCCAAAGAGCCCATAGAGTGCCAAGTGATGAAGCTGACTCAAGTTATTGAACAACTTCAACAAAGGGTTGTGGAATTAGAGCTTCATACCATACCACAGACTCTGCAAGAAGTGCATGACCAGAAAGAATTGAATGCTCAGAGTGCAGTCAAGAGGATTAAAACACTTACTGCAGAATGTAAACAACTAAGTAGCAGAAGCGCACAGATATATGAACAACTATCTGAAGACCCAGAGTTGAAGAAACTAGAGTCCCAACTCTAGGAAGAAAAGAAGCACGCAGATACAATACAGGCGCAACTCAAGCTCCTATCACCCATCGAGAGGATGAAGGGATCCCAGGAACAACACACTACCCAACAACTCGTTCCTACCACACAGAACAGAGTGATGGAAGTCACCCAGAAACTCCAGTCAAGCTAGGAGGCGACCTACCTACTGTTTGAAGAAATTGAAGGCCAAGGAACACTACTAGAACAAGTAGTTGTGACAGTCGAGCAACAATTGGAAGGACCTATCAGCGAAGTGGTTGTTCAGGAATTTGTTGAGCAAGAAGCAGTAGCATAGAGACAATTCGATGCAGCTCGAGCCAAGCTCGAGACCTTTGAGGAAAATTTACCCAGACCTAAGTGACTTGGAACGAGTCACAGGTGTGTGTTGGGGGCTTGTTGGCCCTGACCAAGTTTTGAGGAACACTTGGTCATATTCGACTATTTTTGGGACTTTGATAGCTTGTCAAAGATGGAGCACAACACGAAGAAGAAATTGTGGAAGCTAGACCCCTTTTTGGGTCCTTTTTTGGTTTTGGGGGATAATGTAATGGGAAAGGGATGTCATCCCGTGGGTTTACCCACGCTTAGGCCCACTGTTATATGTATAAATAGATGTATAGATGAAGTAAGTGAAAGAGGGGGGGGAGAAGAGTAGTAGAGTGTGATCTATGTGATGGAAGAGTCACGACTTGTGCTAAGTGTTGGTAATGATTGTAAATGCTTTGTGCATACTGTAAGAGACTAAGTGCAGGATATTGTAGAAGGCTCTATGCTTTTAGCGCAAGGAATAAGGATCTAGCGAGTTGCACAGATCTTCTATCCTATGTGAAGAGAAATTTGGATGGCTCTGTGCTGTAGCCTGATTAACTGAAGTTAATAAAGAAGAATACTTTGTGGATGTAGCCCCAGGGTGGGGGTGAACCATAGTAAATCTGTGTGTTGTGCTCTGTGCCTCAACCTGATGTGTTTGTGTCTTCCTTTTCTAAGTGCTTTGATGTGTTTAGATAGATCTATTTATTCTTTGTGCTTCTGAGATATGAATGAACATTAGATCTGGTATGTAATATGCTTAGTGCTTGATCTGTCGAATCTAATCTATCTTGTTGTGTCTAAGTGTTGAATTATCTTAGATATAAGTACATACTGCGATGCTCTGTTCTATCTGCAAAGTATCATAAGGGTTGAATATTGATGAATAATCTATGCCAGGTGATTTCTAAGTATTATAATCACAAATCTGTGTCCCAACTAAGGTTCCAGACACCTAAGTCTTGCAACCACCCCTGCCTCTACCTCGACTAAGACTTCATCTGCTTCGCAGGTGTTACCAAAAGGGACGATATTTAGGGTTTTGTTGGTGCGATGTTGTAGCGTTGAACTCTGGGTCTACCCCTGTGCCAACAAAGTCACAAAATGTGTATCCATAGAAGAAAATTGGAATACTTCCAAGTGCATGCAACTCAACCAAAACTTGGAGCAAACTAAATAAGAATGGGTAAACAATTCACATTTCTCAATTCACTTTGAAATTGATTGTTAATGACATTGTAAACAATCCTACTACTTTTTAATTTGGATTTTTTTCCATGGTAATCCTAAAGAAAAATATAGTGAAACACAGATACCATTTCTTTGGAATCTTCCTCCTTTTTCATGCATGGATGAGGACTTAAGGTAATGAAATATGCACAAATTGGATTTTTCCCATTTTCTCCTTCACGCATATCACATCGTATGCCCCTCTTTGTTGGATTGTTATATTCTTTGCAATGAAAGTCGAGTCAAGGTAGATTGACTGATGATTGAAGGTCGAGGTGGATCGACAACAAGTTGAAGGTCGAGGAAGTCAATCGGGAAAAGTCGAAGTCAAAGATATCAAGGGAAAGTGAACCGAAAAGAGGTCGAAGTGCCAGCATGAGACGAATGACTAGATATCGATGAAGGACTGACTAGTAGTCGACTAGTAACCCGACTTGGAGTAAGCTATAATAGAATATTGAGATTTATGGGATTTTTATTCAATGATATGCATGGATTTGTAACTATTTTTTGGGTGCCAATCTTTAGGTTTTTTCCTATTGTAAAGCATATAAAGACGTGTGTTGTAACACTGTAAAGGGAAAATGTAGAATGCAATTATACAGGTTAATGCATGTGTAATTATAGGTTGTTGGTCATGCATATGTAAGTCAAATTAGCTACAGGGTTGTTCTTGCACAGGCAATAATGTATGATGTTGATTGTGTCTTAGGTGTGGACCAAGTTTAGACATGTAACCTTTTATTCTGATTGAATAAGACAACAAGAGAGCATAACGCTCAAAGAAATGTCGGTTTCTCCCGGTTAAGGGATCCGGGGTAAAATCTTGGTGTACTATGTGATTTCTTGTTTCATTTACGTTCTTGATTGAATTATTCTTCTCTTATGCTAGGATTAGTGTGGAAGTGTATTTCATTTTCTAACATGTGGTATCAGAGCTTAGGTTTTCCCTGACAAGTGAGTTATCAGAGCGGTGTTATTCTTTGGCAAGTATATCAGATCTTGATTTGCAAATATTGAATTTGAGAACTAAACCCTAGGTACATTAAGAGACATAAGTCATAAATTGTGTAAAAGATCGTGGTAAAGAATAGAAATCAGTTCCAAAATAAATATAGAAAAATTCAATGGCCATAATTTTGATCTTTGGAATCTTAAAATAGAATATATTCTTGTAGATCGAGAACAATGGACAATGAACTGTCCAAGTACACAACCAATAGGCATGTTGACAAAAGAATGGGAGAAACTTGAAAGAAGAGTAGGAAGTACGATTCGGCTTTGTCTTGTAGATTCATTTCTACTGAATTCTCAGGTGAAGATTCAGTCAAGAAACTATGGAACAAACTAGGAAGTTTATACCAATCGAAATCTTTGGTAAATAAGTTGTTTCTTGAAAATAAATTGTATCTTCTGAGGATGAGTTATGGAAGTTCAGTGACTGAGAATTAAAATGCGTTTAATATTGTGTTAATCCAATTATCTTCTGTGGATATTAAGATCATTGATGAGGAGAAGTGTATCAGCCTATTATGTTCTTTGCTAGAATCCTGGGATAGCTTAGTTGTGCCTATTGGGAGCAATACAACCACACTAGCACTATAAGACATGGTTGCTTCTCTATCGTTGGAATAAGTGAGAAGGACGAACATGGAAGGATCGACCAAAGATGTTATGGTAGTGAGAGTCAACCAATAGACAAAGATAAAGGAAGATTCTTCAATAGAAATTTCAATTTGAAGGGTAGATATAAATCCTTGGTTCAGTTGACGCGAAGATGCTAGAAATGTAGTAAAGCTGGTAATTATAAAAAGGACTGTAAGTCGAAGGAAACATAAGTCAGTGCTGGATCCGATGAGAAGCAGTCAAATGAGAGAAAGATGAACTTAGAGAAGGGAGGTGATGTGTACCTGACGTCAAACAATACACAGTTGGATCAAGATGTTTGGTTGATTGACTCGGGAGCATCCTATCATATGACACCACATAAAGAATGGTTATTTGAATATGAATGATATGATGGGGGTGCTGTGTTCTTGGGGGATGACTTGAAAACCATAATTTTAGGACAGGGAAGAGTCCGACGACATTGCAGGATAGGAGGAAAAGAACCCTTCTAGGTGTGCTACTCATTTCAAGTTTGGAAAGAAACCCGATATCTGTCAGCAACATGAGTGATGCAGGTGTGCATACTCAGTTTCAGAAGAATTCATGCAATATGGTCAGAGGTGTGATGGTCTTAATGAAAGGAGTTCAAATTGATACCATGTACAAGTTGTTAGAAAATATCGACTCGATTGGATGAAACAACATCGTTGCTCCTAAAATCGACTCAAATACAACTCAACTAGACTTGATTTTGACATAACTTGACTCGATTCAAGCCAAGTCTCTTCAAACCGACTCGACAGGACATGATGAGATCGACCCGACCAGGTTATGGCACGAGAGGATGGGACACATTGGAGAAAAAGGACTTTGATTCATGCAAAGAAAAGGTATGGTCGAAGTTTTTCCTGAATGTGGGTTATAAGTCGACTTTTGTGAACATTACATATATGGAAAATGAAGTCAGGTGTGGTTCCCATCTGGAATGACAACGAAAATTGGGATTCTAGCATTGGTGCATAGTGATTTGTTTGGCCCGGTTGCAGTGCCTTTACTTGATGGATCCCTGTATTATGTCTCTTTCGTAGATGATTTTTCTAGGAATACATGGATATATTTCCTGAGGAAGAAATCATAGGTTTTCGAGAGATTTAAGGAGTTTAAAGCGCTTGTGGAAAACCAAACAGAGAAG
This sequence comes from Picea mariana, assembly GCA_032191745.1. Taxonomy (NCBI): domain Eukaryota; kingdom Viridiplantae; phylum Streptophyta; class Pinopsida; order Pinales; family Pinaceae; genus Picea; species Picea mariana. Next base: position 184,107 of record JASDQU010101147.1, on the reverse strand, counting down.
AGGATTAAAGTGTTGAGGACTGACAATGGTGATGAATTCTGTGGAAAGGAATTTGATCAGTTCTGTAAGCAGTGTGGCACAACACGTAAAAATACCACACCATATATCCCACAGAAAAATGGACTTACCAAGAGAATGAACAAAATATTGATGGATAAGGAAAGGAGTATGCTCAGTGGTGCTGGGCTCGCACAAGAATTCTAGGCGGAGGCAGTTGACACTACAAGATATTTGGTGAATATGTCTCCTTCATAGACTCTAGTCAACATGACTCCAAATGAGGTATGGTCTTGTAAAAATCCTTCGGTGGCACATCTCAATGTATTTTCCTATGATGTATTTGTGCATGTTCCTAAGGAAAAGAGGAGCAAGTTGGAAAAGAAGGCAGTCAAATGTATCTTCATCGGATATAAAGAAGGGATGAAAGGATATAAACTATGGGATTATTCATCAAGGAGAATAGTGTATATTCGAGATGTGGTCTTCAAAGAAGTCAGAGATAAATCCGAGCCCAAGGAAGTTGTTCAGACCAAGAATAATCCTGATACGATGCATTTTGAACTGAGGAACAAAGAAGATGATTTAGATGAGTCGAATGAATTTGAGGAAGAGGTGGAAAAATTGACGTTGGTGGTCAGAAGGTCAGAAAGAGTAAAGAAACCAGTTGATAGGTATAGTCCTCCCGACTTTTGTTCCTCATTTTTTCTAACTTCCATCAATGATGAGCCCAAGTCGTTCGGTGAGGTAGTCGACTCAACAGAGGGTAAAATCTAGAAGGATGACATGGTCGATGAGATGGAATCCTTGTAAAATAATGAGACATGGGATTTAGTCAAATTACCTAGTGGAAGGAATCTTGTTGGTAGCAAGTGGGTATTCAATAAGAAGATGAATGTCGCAGAACAAGTCGAGAAGTTCAAAGCTCGATTGGTAGTGAAAGGTTATTCCCAAGTCGAGGGAGTCGACTTCGGTGATATTTTTCCCTTGTTGAAAAAATAACTTCCATTAGATTACTAATGTCTCTAGCTACAACATTCCATCTGAAGATAGAACATATGGATGTGAAGACAACGTTCCTGCATGGGGACCTGGAAGAAGAAATCTACATGAAACAACTTGAAGGATTTGTAGTAAAGGGCAAGCAAGAGTTGGTGTGAAAACTCAAAAGATCCCTTTATGGTATAAATAAATCGCTAAGGATGTGGTACCAGAAGTTTGACACATAGATCCTTAATTTGGGATTTGTGAGAAGCAAATATGGTCACTGCATATATTCCAAGGAAGAAGGTGGGTGTTTCATAAATGTATCTTTGTATGTGGATGACATGTTCTTGATTGGAAACAACCTGGATAGAATAAAGGAGGTGAAGAAGCAACTATCCTCCAAGTTCGACATGAAGGATCATGATGCAACTAACTTCATTATGGGAATGGAGATTAACAGAGATCAAGATGCTAGAAATCTCTGGTTGAATCAGACAAAGTATATTGAAATAGTTATGGAACGAGTCAACATGTAGGATTGCAAACCGGTGAAGGTGTCAATTCCTGTGGGAGAAAGGCTTACTAATGAGAAGTGTCCAAATACATAGGAATAAATAGAGGATATAGAAAATGTTCCCTATGCAAGTTTTGTTGGTAGTCTAATGTATGCGATGGTATGCACTCAACCAGACATTGCCCATGCAGCGAGAGTGTTGAGAAGGTACATGTTGACACCTGGAAATGAGCACTGGACAATTGTCAAGAGAGTATTTAGGTATTTATTTGGAATGAAGGACTATGATATATGCTAAAAATGAAGACATGGAGGTGACAGTGGTAAAGTAGATGTACATGGGATTGTTGACGCCGACTAGGTTGGAGATCTAGATTGACGAAGTTTGACCAACTGATACATCTTAAAATTATTCAGTGGAGCAATAAGATGGATGAGTAAGCAATAGGAAATTGTAACATTGTCAAAAAAATAAGTTGAATACATGGCGACCACTCCTGGAAGTAAAGAAGCGGTATGGCTTCAAAGGTTGTGTTCAAGAATCGAGTTTGTGCAGAGAGTTATGAAGGTGAGTTGCGATAGTCAAAGAACAATATTTCTGGCAAAGAACCTTTCTTATCATTCAAAAACTAAGAACATTGATGTACAATACCATTTCATAAGAGATATGGTGGAAAGTAACGAGGTGCTACTGGAGAAAGCAGACATGTTGGAAAACATAGCATACTTATTGACTAAATCTGTGAGTGTTGTGAAGTTCTCTTTGTACAAAGAGGAAATGGGCATTGTTGCCTCAGGTCTGTGAATGAAAGTTCATGAATCTCCTATTTCATAAAAGAAGAAAACAAGTGGGATAATGTTGGGTTTTTATATTATTTGCAGTGAAAGTTGAGTCATGGTAGATCGACTGAAGGTCGAAGGTCTAGGTGGATCGAAAACAAGTCGAAGGTCAAAGAAGTTGACTGGACAAAAGTTGAAGTCAAATATATTGATGACAAGTCAAACGAAAAGAGGTTGAAGTGTGGACGTGAGACCACCGACTAGAGATTGAATGAAGGATCGACTGGTAGTCGATTAGTAACCTGACTTGGAGTTGACTGTAACAAAATCCCGAGATTTATGAGATTTGTAGCCAATGATATGCATGGATATGTGATTGTTTTTTGGGCGCCAATATTTAGGGTTTTCCCTATTATAAAGCCTATAAAGAGGCGTGTTGTAACACTGTAAAGGGTAATTGTAGAATTCACTTATGCAGGTTAATGCATGTGTAATTGTAGGTTGGTCATGCATATGTAAGTTGAATTAGCTACAAGGTTGTTCTTGTGTAGGAAGGAGGGTATGATGTTGATTATGTCTTAGGTGTGGACCAAGGTTAAACATGTAACCTTTTATTCTGATTGAATAAGACAACAAGAGAGTAGAATGCTCAAAGGAATGTTGGTTTCTCCCGGTTAAGGGTTCCAGGGTAAAATCTCGATGTACTGTGTGATTGCTTGTTTCATTTCTGTTCTTGATTAAATTAGTCTTCTCTTCTACTAGGATTAGTGAGGAAGTGTCTTTATTCCTGACACTCTTAACCCTTGAAAAATTCATTAGACTATCAAATTTATATTAGATTTGATGTTCATATTACATTTTATTCCATAGATTATTTTCTAAGAAAGGATAAACATTGTAGGAAATATAAAGTAGCCAAAGCTTGATTATTCCTAGTAGGACCTTGGCCTTGCACTCTTCACTATGAATTCAACAACATGCACTTGTATATCAGATATATATTCTTGGTTTCTTTCTAACCAAGTTCACATGACTTAGAATGAAAACCAAGGTGTGTTATTTATATGCCATTTAAATATCAAATTATGTACAACTAGGGGTAGAAAAATGAGGTATTGCAATAAAAATTATGATGAGACCCTCACCCCCATTTCAAAAATGAACACGATCATAACTTGCGAAGCATAATTTGGACTGGAAGACCATTATATGAATTTTAAAAGTGCATTCTTGAATGACATATTATAAGAGAGTGCATATGGAGAAATCGTTGGGTTTTCAAAAGAAAGTTCAAGATGTAACATAATGTGTGGATTGAAGAAATATTTATATGGATTGAAACATACACCTCAATATTATTCTATAATTGATGAGAATTTCAATAAAATGGATTTAAAAGAAGTGATTTAGACTTAATGTGAATATTGAAGGTACTAAAATAACAATTATGGTCCAAGTTTGGTCTAAGTTTTTGGTTGAGTTGCATGCACTTGTGAGAAGCATGAAAATTCAATCAAAACAAGTAAAAAAGATGACAAATATAGAACCACAAGTAAACAAGAGGGAAATCCACCTCAACCACCTTCAATAGTTACTAGATTTTAGGTAAAGGGTAGGGTAGCATAGGATAGGTTATGGTCAATTAGGTTAGGTATAAGTTACAAGAATAACATGTGGAAGAAATGTCAACAAATGAATTTACTACTCTCTTCATAAACATTAAAACTTGTAAAAAAACATGAAGATCGCAATTTAGTAGAACACGAGAGACATAACACATGTAGCAATTCACAAATCTATCTGACCCAAAGATCAATGAAATGACTTAAATATAGCCCAATTTGTTATAAGTACCACTATAGAAAAATTTTATGCTATAACCCCAACTTTAAATAAATGTTCATCAAGCAATGTTCTCCATTAATATGAAATGTGTTAGTGGCACATTCTCAAGAATGGTTTCATGATATTCTATCAAAAATTTCCATTTCCACCTCTTGGAATTTTTCCACTCTTGGCTTCTTTCAAGCACAATTGAGCTACTATGAATGAATAACTATATTGGGAACATCTAACATCTAGCTAGTAGTCTTGAAACATAATGTAGTCATTGAATTTAACGACTTCCTCAAAGAAATGTCTGATGAAAACCATTGAACTAGTTGCATATGTATAATTGGAAGGATCTTTAAACTCTTGCATCAATGTGCTTTTCGACCTAGTGTATTGAATTAACTACTAGCATTTTTTTGTGCAAGGACAATGAATAAATCGCCTTCTCTCACCATATCAGAAACATGGTTGTAATCATTATCAGTCACAACCTCTTCACTATCCATATGTGCATTATTCACATTTCCAAATGGTAGCAATGGTCTTACTGCTTCATGTTTCCATGGTTTAACAAATGTGTCAATTTAGTATTGATGCTCATTAGTGGAATCCAAATCTTCCATACAAGCAAGTCAAAATAAAGAGTATTTTGGTTTCTCAATTGAGTATACAATTGTCATTTTATCACTCTTAATGAAGTGTATATTGTTGGAATGGGGATTGAATGCAGAGGGAAATGGATCCAAGAGGAAACAGTGGTGTCGAAAGACACCATATCATTGAAGCATGAGTTGGTCACTGAGAGTGAGATCATATCTCCCGAGATGATATGATAATCTGTGATGATGATAGAATGATCAAAAATATCATTTATAAATGGGTTTTGGTCATGGACCAAAACAAACAAACTCGATGAAGGTGGTTGCACCTATCCACAAAATGTGGATCAAGGATCCTTAAGTGGACATGGTCAACCACAAATTTATTCGGTTGTCGACCCACTCAACAAACAAGGTGAATTTTACGATGGAACCACATGTTCCAACACCCCCCCCGTAAACTCACCTTGGAGGAAAACAAATTTTGCAGCATTCCCCCTGAATTTGTTCTAACTACAAAATTTGTTCATAAGACAGTACAAAACCACTCCTGAGGAAGTCTAATCACCATCAACATGGATCAAGGTTGAAGAGAATTCATCCAGTGCAAACTCGTTGAAAAATACGGTGTCCAAACACAGTCCCAGTCATTCATTCAACTAGATAATAAGACAACACTAACCAATCGACGAGATGACTAGAAAAAAATGTACCGATAGAATTAGTCTCTGTCATAGGTAAAATAAGAAGAAGTATAGTCGAACATGGTTCGGTTGGTCTCAAAAAATCAAATCACGTTTTTTGGTTTTACACATCAACAACTTCCATTTCTCCCCACCTTAAACACAACTGATGAATCTTTGTTAAAAACACTAGTCGACAAACAATAGCAATTAGAAATTCAGTTGAAAAATGCGTAGTCTAAAATACCTTCAGTCAACTGTCAAGCCGAGTCGAGTCTTCGATCAACATGCTAGTTGAGTGCCAATCGATGGTCAAGTTGGTTCGATCCTGTGGTTGACCACTACAAAGACATCAATAATGAAGAGGAGTGTTGTATGTATGTACAAACAATGATACACAATGGTAGGAACTCCTCAAACATATGGTTAGATGCGCCCATAACCACTTATCAGTCCAACCACAGTCTATCTTGGTATTCATTATGAGACCACGGTTATGTCTTGCACATATATTCTACAAAGATATGAAAGCATGATTTTCATTATTTATATGGAAAGGATGACGATAAGGAACAGAGGAATGTGTTGGATGATCAAGAGATATAGGCTCAAGGTCTAGTGTACTCTTAGGAGTAGAACAACCCGATATATCAACAACAATTTCATCAAAAATATTATCATCTTCTGGAATGTTAGGAATAGTCATCTCATCAATCGATTTAATATATTACTCTGTTAGAAATCGATTTGAACTCCACCTGCAACGAACAAAACTTCCATGTTTGCAGCAAGGGCAGGTGTAAGCAAGGAGGCAACAATGACATCATATCCAAGACATGTTCTTGGTGTCAACATCTCAGGAAAAATAGGAGTAGCAATACCCTATCCCATTAAAACCATTGAATTAGTTTCATATGTATAATTTAAAGGATATTTAAACTCTTGCATCAATGTGATTTTTGACCTAGTGTATTGAATTAACTAGTAGCACACTTTTTTCTGGAATATTTTTTGGTGCAAGGACAGTGAATAAATCACCTTCTCTCACCATATTAGAAACATGGTTGTAATAATTATCAGTCACAACCTCTTCACTATCCATTTGTGCATTATTCACATTTCCAAATGGTTGAAATGGTCTTAGTGCTTCATGTTTCCATGGTTTAACAAATGTGTTAATTTGGTTTCGATTCTCATTAGTGGGACTCCACATATTCAATACAGCCAAGTCAAAATAAAGAGTATTTTGGTTTCTCAATTGAGTATGTTAGCACTCTGTAATTCCCAGAGGTTGTCAAGGGTATAAGAAATTGACAGAGATAACTTACCAAAAC
>JASDQU010101147.1:152883-171339 GCA_032191745.1 Picea mariana | reverse complement strand
CATCTTCATGTCACGGAGCTCATTCTTTAGACTCATTATTTATCCAATGTTTCTGACAGAGAAGAGGTTTGTTAGGGCATCGTACATCTTCTTAGATGAATCAAGATGGGATATGTAGGGTATCAAGTGGTATTTTATAGAGTCCACAATGATACTTATCGCATTGATTTCACTGTCTTTGAACTTTTCCATAACTGCAACCTTCTACAGTTCTTTCTCTTTTCCTTCTTCAAACTTTGGTTTCATGATCTTTCCTTTCACAATATCCAACACTTTATTATTGGCAAGGATGAGGTCAATCCTTGTCTTCCATGCTCTGAAGTTAAAAGCTCCATCTAACTTGTTTTCTGACTTCATAGAGTAAGTCATGGCTTTTTTGACTTGGTCAACCCTAGATTTGATCAGAAACTCAACCTTGACGTCTTGGCTTGCTGAGAGTATCAAGAGATGCTAGGGCGCATGATCTATCCAGAAATTAGGTCAATCCCTTCATTTAAGGTGCCTCAACGAGAGGATTAGGGTTTATACAACTGCACCAACTAGTAACCCTAGCGGCAGTTCTATGGTGACTGCTCTTGCTAGAAACCCTAGCAGAAGTTCTTCAATGAGCTTAATATCCTTACGGCTATGATTCCTTCCAGTGGTTAGACTGGATGAAGGAGGTGTGGGCCCATAACCTGTTAGAATAGAATGAATGTGCTCGTTTAACCATTGACAATATCGCTATTGTCACCCAACCATAGGCTGAAGCCACCCTCCGAGCACCTTAACCTTGACAAAGAATCACTCTGAAAGCAAACCCTAGGCTAGATAGCCAAACAAAGGGTAGCGCTCCTTTCCCCAAGGATAGTGCACCAACAAGAGATGATTAGATATTCCAAACCCTAACCAAGAGATAGTCCAAGACAAACATGATCTGCTAGTTGCAGAAGTTGCAATGGCAGCTCTCCTCCAAACCTGTGCACAAAACTGGGCACTGCAGTGCACAAAAGTGCTACTCTACAATTTTGAGACTGCCTTCCAGAATGAACACTGGCCTCCTGTATTTAAAGTAATTATGGCTAACTGCCTGGGCTAACTTCTCTTTCTGCGTATATGTCTGTTCAGTATATATTATTTCTTCTGGCCAACTTCTTCTCTTGGAGGCTAATAACCTAATACAAGTTATCTTCTTGAGCCGACATGTATTCTAGGGTTATTAGCCAACTCATTAGGGCTTCTTCTTTCTTCCCAGAGTATTCTATTCTCGTCAGGTTTACACATGGAGGTAAATGCCTCTCGCATCTACCATAATATCAACAAATATCTCCAATAAAATCCAAACCCCATTGCTAAAATGGAGCTTGAACCGAAATAGGTTTCAAGGGTAAAGGAAAAATTTTCCTTTTACCCTCAAAGATCTGGCATTTGTGCCAGGAGTTTACCTTTTTATGGACATATGCGAACAAGGTAGGCCAGTAGAAACCAGCCCTAAGAATCTTATTAGCAGTAGACTTCCTATTGAGATGTCCACCACAATCTCCTTCATGGAACTCCTGGAAATATTTGTCAGCTTCATCTTTCAATAAACAATTCGGTTAAATGCCTCCAGCATCTTTCCAGTAAAGATTTTCATTCAGAATGTAATATTTCAAAGCTTTAAGTTTTAAGAATGTAGCTTTAGTTTTTGTCAAACTAGGAGGATCTTGTAAATGATGTAAGACAAATATAAGGTTTGTGTACCATGGAGAATTTGAGAATACCTCTTTGGCATGTGGAGTCCCATGCTCTCCTTGTTCATCATCTGCATCTAGAAAGTTTATATCTAAAGCATGAAAATTTGATTCAGCCATCAATTTGGCTAATCCTTAACCCTTGATCAGTTTGGTTGGTTTGATTTCTATATCATACTCAAGGATAACAACATTTCATTTACCTCTTCTTCCATCTGGGTTATCTTGAGTTAGAATATCTTTCACCGCTACATTTGGAACATAAGCAATGATATGTGAGTGGAGAATGTATAGTCTGAAATCCATAATTTTGTTTACCAAGGAAAAAGCCTATTTCTCCATGATGTTGTAGTTCAATGCAACATCTCTCAATGATTTTCTAAAGGATGCTATAGTTTGTTCATGGCCTTCGTTATTTTTCTGCAAAAGGACTGCTGCAATGGTGTGTTCAGAAGCAAAAGAGAATAAGTAGAAATATTTGGTATAATCAGGTCTGTTTAATACAGGGGCTTGTATCAATGCCTATTTCACTTGATCAAAGGACTTCCTAGCTTCCGTGTTCCACTTTATTTTTGTATCTTTTTTAAGCATGTTTGTTATGTTTCTGAGGAGCTCTACCAAATTAGGGATGAATCTTCTCAAAATGTTTATTTTTCCTATGAAGGACTAAAATTCCTTAATGTTTCTTGGATGGTCTATCTTCTAGATGGCTTCAATTCTGCTAGGGTCTATCTTGATTCCATCTTTAGATATGATGTGCACTAACATTTTACCCTCTTCTAAACCAAACAAGGTTTTCTTGGGATTGAGTGAGATTCCAAACTTCCTGCACTTTTCAAAAAATCGACTAAGGTGTTGTAAATGTTCCTCATATGTTTTTGAATAGACAGTTACATCATCCAAGTATATGACAATAAATCTCGCAAGTTCATCTACAAAAGCAATGTCCATTGCTCTCTGAAATGTGGCACCAACATTCATTAAACCAAAGGGCATTTTCACATACTTGAAAGTGCCCCAAGGTGTAGTGAACATTGTTTTCTCTTGGTCATCAGGGTGGACAAGGACTTGGTTATAGCCAGAAAAACCATCCAATAATGAGATTCTACTAGATCCAACTACCTTTTGTAAGATATGATCCATTTTTGGGAGAGGATAGTTGTCTTTAAGTAATCCTTTGTTGAGGTTCCTGAAATCAATGCAGAATCTGATTTCTCCACTCTTCTTTCTGGTAGGAACTAGATTTGACACCCATTTCGAGAACCTTAGAGGGACAATGATTTTAGCATCATACATTTTCTTAATTTCCTTTTCAATTAGGGGCATCAACTTTGGGTTAATTATCCTAAGTTTCTTCTTGAAAGGATTATGATCTTATTTTTTAGGGATTTTATGTTTTATGATACTGGTGTCGTAAGATTTCAAATATTCATAGCTCCAAGCAAAAACATCTACAAATTCTTTGAACAGTTCAATATATTTATGTGTTTGCTCAGTAGGTAAGATTTGGATAATTTAATCATTTTAGGTTCCTCATATGTTCCTATGTTACATTCCTCAAAAACTTTCCCAATAGGTTCAATTTTTTTCTTTTTTGTTACATCATTGAAATCAAACAGTTCCACTAATGGGACTAACCCTCTAGGTAGGATGTTATCTTTTAATTACAAAAAATCTAAATTTTCTTGTTTTTCATTTATTTCTTCAGAATCTAATTTATTTACACTATCATTATCACTATCTACATCAATGTTTGTACACTCAAATTCATTTTTGGACTGCAGGAAATCATCAATATTTTCATCATTACCAAACACTTGCCAGTACCTAATATTGTCCGGGACAGTAGATCTGCATTTCACCTCTATTGTGTATTGGCGATTTGGATGTAAAGGTATTTTACAAGTGGTTGTCGAAGTAGCCAGTCTATATTCAAGTACTTTTTGGCCTTTAGGAATCACCTGCAAGTCATATTCAATAAAACATTGTAAAAAATCTAAAATAACATTTCTATAATCCTTGAGTCTAGGGTGTTTGGAAGAATACTCACCTTTGATTTGTTTAATGATAAGTTTAGAATCACCTCTTACTGAAATTATTTTGGCAGAAAGATTTTTCAACAATTTTAGGCCAAGCATCAATGCTTCATACTTAGCTATATTATTGCTACACTGGAAATTTAATTTATAAGAATGGATTTCTGAATACCTTGTTTTTGGATTATGCACCCACACCCTAGCTCTAGATCCTTCTTTACTAACAGCTCCATCAAAATCTAAACTCTAGAGAGTTTCTTTTGGTTCATCAGTTTGTATTGTCATTGTTTTACTTTCCTTAGGGATTGCTTTACTTTCCTCCAGGTTACACCCATCATCTTCCAATTGTGCAATTTGACTATCCATGTCACCATCATTATATAAAATGGAGTCCAGATCATAATGAACATAGTATAAAGTATAGTTATGTGGTTTCTCTTGACTGTTGACCATGCATTTCATCAGAGTCTCTCTGTACAATCTTCTTTGTTGACCAAATATAGGAATGGTGGCATAATACATGTCCAGTTGTAAGGTACCCTTTAACTTGGCACCCCATGATCGAGATAATAACATGCAATATTTTGGAGGAATATCTGCAACAAAAATATCCATCACCATGCTTTTGGCTGGGATTTGTGCCAATGTAATACACAAGTCTTTGATCATACCTATGCATTTAGATTTACTTCAATCAAAGGAGTATACTTCCTTGTAAGTCCTGGTGATATCAAGCCCTAATTTCTCTATCACAACATTAGGCATTCTTGTTCATCAGTTCTGACAGAGGAATAGGTATTTTCAGTTTGGCCAATTCACTTTCCAGGATGAATGTGGTAGGAGTTCTGCTTTGATTATGAAAATCTAATTTATCAGCCACATTTTTCTATGCATTAGTACTAGGTTGACTTGTGGATGCAACCTCAATTTGAGATTTCCTTGGTATAGATTCAGGTGTTCTTTCTGTAGGAGCCTCTAAGTTTTTCTTTTCAGGGACTTTCTTAGGAACAATATTGAAGGTTTTCTTAGTTTCATAAGCTTTCTTATTTGGGTTGTCATTAGACATTTTACTCCTTAAGTTGTATTGTCTGTGTGCTTCCATTATTTCATTTTCGATGGCTTGTTGTTATGACTCTTCCTCATCCACTTCGGTCTGTGAAAGGAGAAAAAGGTCATGTTCTTCTTGAGTAAGAAATGTGGAATCATTGTCATTAACTCCCATAATATTTATGTGAATGTCATATAGTCCCTCTATAGTTTCTTCCCCATCATAAACATAGTTTTCCTGAAAGGGTGGTCTGATCTGTTGATCAGGTCCTCTCTATTCTCATTGTTCTATTGGTTCTCTTTGCCTGATCTGGGGAGGATTTCTCCTGAATTTGGGATCTTGGATTTCAGGGGAAAGTTGGTTTTCTCTAGGTGGGTTCCTGTCATTGATTTCTAATCTTTCCATCATTCTCTCCATAGTTCTAACCAGAGAATATATTTTTGCATCTCCAGTGGAAGTGGAAGGTTATTCTTTGATTGTGACTCTCATTTCTATTCTTTGCCTAACTCTCCTAGATAATAGGTTTACTTCAACACTCACAACACTTTTTTTCATATCTTCCAAAGTGGCAGAGTTCCTTTATCTCAATTGGTAGGACATATCAGGATCAAAACCATCGGGGAACTTGATCAAGGCCAAGCCTTGAGGAGGTTTGATATCAGTAGGAATTTCATTATAGATATTATTAAAAAGGGTGAAATAGTCATGTACAGTTTCCCTTTGGTTTCTTCTGATATTTTCATATTTAGATAAAATTTAGAGAGGGTTTTCCTTTACCTCCCATCTACTGAGAAAATATCAATGAAAATCAGCAATATCAGCAATTCTAGTAGCAAGTAATGCTTTGAACCATTTCTTGACATCACCAGTTAAACTTTGTGCAAAGAATCTCATTTGAACATATGCTTCATCAACTTCTTGTAAATAAAAAAAGTCATTCATTTTATCCACATGTTGTTGTGCATTAAGGGTTCTAGTGCCATCAAACTGGGGAATCCTAGTTTGATAGTCCTGGGGCATGTTATGTAAGGGAGAAACTAACACTAGGGGAGCATATCTTGTTTCCATGATTGATGGAGGAGGCTGGATGACAACTTGTATGATTGGTGGAGAAGTGACAGAAGATGTGGAGGAAGTAGGGATGGAAGGTATAGACTGAGTTGCTCGAGGATTGATAGAAGGTGCAGCAATAGAAAGTGAAGAAAGCTCAACAGACTATTGGAAATGGGATTTATACAAAGCTTGGTCAATATTTGATGCTAGATCTTGTATTCTCTCAAAATCTTGAAGGATTTGTTGATCAAAATCTATTCCAGGGGAGAGTCTTTCAGGGGTTCTAGGTTGGAGGATGGTTTGATCTAGTACTATTTCGTCCACAAAGTTATCAGATTTGGTTTTGAAAAGGCTCTTTTCAACAGATAGGTAAAACTCAATGTCTTGGATTGTGACAAGATTCTCTGGAAGAGAAGTGGCCCTATGAAGAGGTCTGCTACTCCCTTGACCTTCTGCTTTGTTTCTTTTTCTGATTAAATTTTCTGGATTATCTACTACTTTTACAGGTTCTGGATCAGGGTGAGATCTGGTGGGAATTCTTTTTGGAGCCAGAACTTTAAACTTTAAGAAATATAATTTAATATGTACAAATTTCAACAACCTCTGGACATTTATCTCTTGAAAGTTAGATCTTTGATTTTTCAGAAATAAAGTTTTCTAGAGAAGACAATTCAAAAAGTTGGAAAATTTGTTTGATTCCCCGGTATGGTCGCCGCTATGTTAGCACTCTGTAATTCCCAGAGGTTGTCAAGGGTAGAATAAATTGACAGAGGTAACTTACCAAAACCACTTTTGAAACTGGGATCTAGCCCTACCAGTTTCATAGAGGGATCTCTCTATATGATTTAGATTTGTTTAGGTTTTAGATATTAGGCTAGTTAAAATAGTCTGAGTTTGTTTGTTTGTTTATAAAAGTTGGCTGAAAAAGTGCATTTAGAATTCCATTGGGGTATGGGGTCTATATTAAAGATTAGAATCAGATACAACTTTTATGAGGTTCTTTTGCAGGGCAAGATAGTGAAATCGTTGGATCTATTAAGATTAAATGAGGTGGAATAGACAGAAAAAGATGTGAGATTCCACTGAGTAAAGAAGCAATCAAGAGTTTGTCTACTTAACTTCAGATGAAAAACACATAGACCATTAAAAGACCAGAAATAGAGTGTACCATACAAATTTTGTTCTTTAACCTCCTTTTAATGATTAGAAACAGGGATGATTTTAAGGATGGAAATTTATTTTAAAATGTAGAAACCTTGGCGAATCTTACTAATCCTTCATATGCCAACTATAAATGATTGGCGATATTTTTGTAAAAATATTCAAATTTCTAAGGATTTTATATAGTTTTTATAAAATATTGGCGATTTTTAAGGGAAAATAATTTTATCCTATAGAATTTGGGCGAATCATTTTTAAAATAGCGAATCTCATTTTTGGAAAAACCATGGAAAATTAGCCCATGAGCGAAAGTTAGCCCCTAAAATCATCCCTGATTAGAAACTGAAAACATAATGATCACAAAGAAAAGTAAAACATTTAACAGAGAAAGATAAATATCACCAACCGATCAAACACAAGAATCCTGTGAATAGCCTTTTTATTACTGGTTGATCCTTTTGAAAAGATTACACAAATAGCTCATTGGGTGAAAAAATCAACCCTCAATACTTCGAAGTGAGAAGTATTTATATGATAGTTACATTTCTTTTGACTAGGGATGGAAACCTTTAGTAACTTTCTGTATATTTCGTCCAATTTAGTGTACCTGGAAAAAGTAGGCTTTGTAATAAAACTATATTTTATCTCATGTTGGATGCTCAGGTCCAACTGTAATGTTTCTAAGAAATCCTTGCCAGTAATGCTTCCTTGTATACCTACAAATTTAGAACCATCCTTTTCCACTGTGTTGATCTTCTACTTATATTTTGACAGAGTGATGAGCTTTTCATTTATCACTAGTAGTCCAAGGAGTCCCTTCTTATGTAGCCTGTCAACCTTGCTGAGAAATATTTGCACTCCAATGCCCATCATCTGAGATTTCTCCTCTATTTTCAACATCAATCCTTTCTTGGTCAATACCTTCTTGAACTCAAGGATGGTCTATGTCCTGTCTTCAATTTCCAATGCCTCTAACTCTTGCTTGGTCTTGAAGTTTAGGAACCTAATGAGATCAGTGGGTTCTGTAGGCTTCTCCCCTAACTCTTCTCTTATCTTTTCAATTACTTCTTTGGCCTTCTGTACCAGTTCATGTTGTTCAAAAACAATTTGTATGAATGGCCATATCTCTTCCATTGACTTTTTGATGTCCATCCAGATGTTTTCTTCAGCCTCAGATAATGTTTTAGCCATGACAGTCTCCTTCTGCATCTTCTGTAATTATTGACTGAGTCTTTGTGATTTATGCATTTTTGTGTTATATCTAGCTTGGAACATGGACTTCAAGAACTGGAGGATTTTTACTTCTTCTTTTAACTTTTTGATTTCCTTTCCTTGAAGGGACATGTCCTCCATTGATTTCACCAACTTCTGAGAAGCATCTGGAACTTTCACTGGAATGGTAGATGGAATCTCTGTTGTTGTGGTTGTTGATGTTGTACTAACTCCTATGAGAGGAACTGCATCCAGTGGGATAACAACCATCTGCACACTCTGTTCTTTCACTTTAACCAACTTGTCTAACTCAACTTCCATCTCTTTTATCTGTGCATTCTGCTCCATTATCAATTTTATCATCTCCTCTTTGTGGCCTGCACTTTCAGTCATTTCCTTTGCTTGTGAATCTTCAGTGGTTGGAAGTTTCAATTGTTTTCTCAAAGAGGCTATGTCAGCATTTTTCTTCTTCAGTAATTCTTCAGCTTTCTTGACATCAAATGGGTCATAACCAATCTTCAGCACTAGCTCTTCAAGGGATTTGATTTTATTATCCTTAGCCAAGGATGATATCTTTTCCAGGTTCAACTGAGATTGGACATTGTTTAGAGACACCTGAAATTTGGCAGAAGTCAATGATGTGTTTGTTAGAGTGGATAAAATCATCTCCCATGTTTTCCTATGCATGTCTATTTGGTCTGTCGGATGAACCTTTTTCACATCAAACTCAAAGGATGTTTTCTTGTAATCAAAAGTTGTCTTGGGATGAGGGACATGTGCCTGTAAGAATTCCATATGCATCCTTCCCTTCTCTGTGTCAAATGCAGACAACAATCTGTGTTGAGTTATGGATGTCTACTTCCAAAACTGGGCATATGTGTTGTTTTTCAAAAGTTCATTCTTATGCTTCATCATCTTGTATTTTCAAAAAATGTTTGATCCTGTTGGCTCTTGAGAGGATTCAGCTGACAGTGTAGTGTATGCTTGCTCCTTGGAGGAGGATGTGGACACTATATGTTGACTGCCTGATAATGTAGAGGAATGTGGTCCCTCCATGACTATGGTGGACTGTGTTCCTCCTTCTCTAAACATGTCTAGTGTGTGGCTAGTCTTAGTCCTCTTCCTGTAAACTTGGAATTCTTCAGCTGATACCTCTATGATGGAAGGTGAAACTTCTTTCCTGGCTCTTTTTTTTTCTTGTACTTGAGGAGTTTTGGTATGTGAAACAATGGTAGGTGAGGGTTGTTCTTCTGTCTCTATCAATGTATTTTCCTGCCAGTCTGTCTGATTCATAAACTTTTCTATCTCAAAATTTGGCACATGAGCATAAGGAGAAATCTTATTTTTGAGCCTAGTTTCTGCTATAATGCCAAATGGGTCATAATTCCATGGGAATCTCATACTCAAATTCATTTATTTCAAGAGGTTGTTGGCCTCTTCTCCTGCAGTTATGATGTTGCATATGAAAGAACCAATTTGGCTCTTGATCTTGAGTTTTTGTTTCTTCTTGAATGATACAAAGTGGATGTCATCAGATTTTATCATCTACCTGATGTATTCCAATGAAAAGATTCTGACAGGGAGGTATTTTGGCAGTTTGTATGGTGGAAATTCACACCCATACACTATGATCTCGGTATGGTTCTAGTAAAGATATCGGTCTTCTATTTTGGCCAAGTCTGATAGATGTAAAATTCTCTAAACCTCCTCATTTATCCTAGGATCCACTCTGTTGCTGAACATACATACCACTGGATGGTAAAATTGATCAATGAAGTGTTTGAAGCTGAACTCAGTGGAATTCTTCCTCACTAGTGATGTCCAAGAAGTTATTGATTGAGAATTTCCATCCTAATCCATTTTCTGAAGAGCACAGGAGAATTTGTCTTCCTGGAAGAAAAGGAACATGTACACCAGCATTGAGGAGTACCTGAACATTCCCTATGTTGGGAACTTGAAGTGTTGTTCATGTATATTGTCATCTAGATACTGATTAAAATCAAATTGAGTTGGCACATTCTCTTATGTGAAGAAAATGGACAGAAAACCCAGGATGGGTTTGTATACCCATTCATCAAAATAATATCCTAACATGCAACAAAGGGTGGAAATGATTTGGTTGACTCTGACTGAGAATATGGAAGATGGATAGGGAGGGTTTTTCTTAGGCAACTGCGCATCTTTTGGTAGGAAAATTTTGAATATTTGGGCTCTTTGAGGGAAAGAAAGTTTTTGATAGAGGTCGTTCAGGATTTCAATGGAGAAAGGGATGGAAGAATCGGTTCTGGGGATCTGTAGCATCTGGTTTATTGATTCAGGGGTGATGGTCAACATAGTTTCACCAGACGAAGATACGATGGCCCTTTGGCCGGGAAGGTAATGGGATTGACACTTAAGGGTGCACTCAGGGAAATGATAGGTCTAGGGAAACATGAATAATGGTAGATAAGACTCCCAGATTATGATCTAGTCACTCTGGTCTAAGAAAATGTCTTTTAGCCAGAAGTGTAATTCGAAGAAATCAAATTCACACTTCGACTCTGCAACTCTGTAATATTTATCAACTAGGGGAGCACGGTCCAGGTTGAAGGAACGGGTTTTCGGTTGTTTCTGTGGATTTGGCTTTGGGAACCATAATTAACGGAGGTCTAAAAATGGAAAATGTATTGATTGTAATTACCCGATTTAATGGTGCTTATCGATGGTGTTCCTGGTGGAGGTTAGCTTGAGAACAGGAAATGGCGTTGTGTCGACTATGTCTGGATCAGTGAACAGTGTGGTAATGGTGAAGAAATGAAGTTAAACAATGTAGGGGGTGTATGTTATGGCGTGAGTGGTGACTGGACGAGTAACGGTCATGGGGGAAGACATTGATTGGCCAACGGGTAGATGAGTGTGACGTGTATGGCATTAATTGGCCAACGGGTAGATATGAGTTTGAAGTGTGACAAGGTAGTGGGGTACGGTGGAAGAGTGAGGTGGGTGGTATTGATGAGTGGTTAGGCGGTTTATTGAAGGGGGGGTAGGTGGTAAGCGGAATTGAGTGAGGGAGGTCCGATAAGATATGGAGCTGACACGTTGTGCAGAGCTCGCGCTGGGGAAACCACTAACTCGGACCCCCCCCCGTTAAAGGCAGAAAGGTCGGGGGGTCTGAAATCCACTGTTGACCATTGATTTGGGTGTGCTTTGATAAACCACTGAGATTTGTGCTCCTTTTAGTCACGACATGACAAAAGTTCAAATCCCGATATCACTTAGGATAAAAACATTTTGTGGGTAGCGCTAGCTCCCCTTTCTTTATTCTTTCACCAAGGGGTCAAAAACACATCAAATTAACTCAAATAAAAGGCATTTAATCAATATTTTTGCAAATCTTATTGATATGAAACAAAACTAACCTAACTCCCAACCTAATCAACTAACACATTAATCCAACTTAGACTGTTGTATTAATAATTACATTAACCTAATACATTTAGCCAAGATTAGACTGTTTGGCCAAATTTATTCACTAACCTATCTAATTTGGCCAAGATTAGATTGTTTGGCCAAATTTATTCACTAACCTATCAACATAAGTTTAAAGGGTTTGATCATGGTTAAGCAGTATGAATCAAACCAAGTTTATTTCATGGGGTTTTATCTTTTTCTCTTTTTCTCTTTTTATACCCTCTTTTCATTTTTTATATTTGTATTCTTTCTTTCTTTTCTTTTCTTTTTATTTTTCTTTTCTATTTCTTTTGTAAATCATTTTCAGAATAAAATATTATTTACAATACAATACAACTAGAGGAAGAGATTCTAATCACCAGGTGATCCTATAAAATATAGGGTTATAACAGAGTATACATTTGTCATGTTATCATTCTTAATGAAGTGTATATCCCTTTTCCCAAGTTATCCAGCACAATTATATGGCATCGATCTATCAACCTCACCCATCATAGTATTCCAAAAGAACCTACTCAAGAAAAAGGAGTTTGTGCATGTCAATCTCACAAATAAACAATATTTTAAATACAAAACATGTATACAAGTACAAATATAATTAAAACTATTTGAACTTTTAAAAGGTCATTTAAACTTGCATGCAAACATGAACCATCCTTTGAATCTACAAGTTGAGATGCAGATTGATTTAATTAATACCTCCTCGGTGCCATTTTTATATAGGCCCCAACACCATGATGCTCTCATTTTCCATTCCTCGTCTAAAAAAACTCAATGAGTGACGAATGCTCATTTTCTTATGAAGGTAACACAAACATAAAAATGATTGTTTTGATTTAAAATGAATATTGCAACCATCTAACCACACCCAATGTTCTTTAAAATTAACCCATCATCTCACTGATAATTTATAAAGTAAACTAAAACAATGTTGAAAAAAGCATGCATCATGTGTACAATCATTACTAATGTAAAAATGATATTCCTTAATCACTTAATGATTTTATGCATTGTTATCACAACCATCGATGTGGACTTCTACATGTATATACAAAATATGCTCAAGTATAGAAACCTATTATGATAAAACTCATTGTGTAGCCCCCCCTGGTCCCCAATGCAGTGAAAGTGTGGTTCTCAAAAAAACCAATCACTGATAGTATTTTTCCTTTCGGAATATGTCAAGGATTTGCTTGAATTGTACACCCTACAACCGCATTGTATGAGATTACTTGATATATCTATACATATGATCCCTAAACTTATTCATGAAATTTGTCACCGAAATATTTCTTCAAGTAAATCATTTTTTTTGTCATTTTAGTTAAATTCATGATAGTAGTGTACTTAACATATTCATGAATAGTGAAAAGTGAGCGATTGAAAGCACTAGGGTAAGGGTTGCTTCAGCCCTGGTGCACTTGGCCACCCCGCAGGGGCACAATGATTCCTAGTGAGGGAGGGTCATGAGGCTCCTCCTACAGTGAAGTGATGATGCATGGAAACAACATAGGGAGTTCCACGAACCCAACATTCAAGCCTCCACCAGATCTTCAGTCGCAACTTATTTCTGAGGGAACATTAAAAGACTGAGAGATGGATATTGATGCAGGGAAAATACTAATTGCAGCAAGCATGACACATCCATGGATACCTGGTAAATGCATTCCCTAGGTGTCACAAGCCCTGAAATACATCATAATCACACCCATGATTGAGGAACAGAAGCAACACATGAGAGACTATGCCTTAGTGGGGAAAGTTTTAGGGCTCTAGCCCTTGGAACAAGAACTGGTAAAATGGATACACCAATGGTGGAAGCCAAAATTCCATTATGATCTGCAGCTGGGTTCCAAGGGATTTTGCACCATAATCTTGCATAACTTAGAGGACATAAATCACATTTTCGATGGAGGCCCATATTTCTTTTACTCGGCAGGTCTCTTCTTGCGATTTTGGACTAAAAAATTAATTCCTGAAATGGAGGACTTTGCACATGCCCCAGTATGGATAAGGCTCTATTACTTTCCGCAGGAGTTCTGGTTGGAGGAGGTGTTGGCGGCCATTGGCAACACCATTGGAGTGTATGTTAAATCCTCGGAGGCCACAAAGCAACGAAGATATACCTCCTATGCACGCATATGTGTTTATCTGAACATTGAAAAATTGTTACCAGGATCCATTGCTTTGGAATATCATGATGAGGACTGGATGCAAACCATTGACTATGAGCAAATTATGTTCAGATGTAGAAAATGTCATGAGCATGGGCACCTCTTCAGGGATTTCCCCCTCAACACACCAAGCAAATATGGAAACCCAAAAGTAAACAAAAATAAATATGACTTCATCCCAACGCCAGGAAAGTGAAGACAAGGAGGCAGCAGACCAGTAGCCTGACCTAATAATGAGCTGACCTCAAACACTTAATTTGATATTTTGCAACAACAATCTGAGTGCATGGAAGCCTCACAAGCCCCGCTCATAGAGAAAACACCTTAGATCCTAGAGAAAGGGAAAGAAAATGAATCCCTAGGTCAGACTCAAATCATTCCTCCACCTAGCTCCACCACCACAGTCATGGAAGCCTCAGAAACTGAAGACGGGGACGTGTAAATGGAACTAGATGAGAAAGACCTAGAGGGAATTAACCTGGAGCATTTGGAACATGCCTATCTGCACCAAAAAATATACACCATTCCCCCAGACCAACTGAGAAAATTCCACAAGATCTTCCTCAACTCCTCAACACGCTCCACCACCAGATCGAGCGTGGGCTTAGGAATACACAGAAACACACAGAAAGAACAACACAAATCTCAGAAAGATGAAAAGAAAAGAGGAGTAAATCCACCAACAAGCTCATCCAGGAGATAGGGCACTTTATGGTTAACTCGGGTCAAATACATCTCATATCTAACAGTTTTCCCCCCCTCCCCTCCCCATTTTCATCATGAATATCATCTCTTGGAATATAAGGGGACTCAATGGTCATAGTAAGCAGAACTTACTATGGGACATGATCATAGCAGAAAAACTAGACATAATGATGCTCCAAGAAACAAAATGTGCAACTGAAGAAAACTGAAGAAATGGACAAGCTTCTCCCTAGCTATTAGAAGAAATGGAAAGGCATCTATACGAAGGCCATAGATGCAGTAGGGGGACTGGCTCTTCTTTGGAACCCAAGCTCGGTTACCCTAGGAAACTTCTTCACAACCAAATGGTCCATCTCTGCATCCTA
Source organism: Picea mariana (assembly GCA_032191745.1). NCBI lineage: Eukaryota > Viridiplantae > Streptophyta > Pinopsida > Pinales > Pinaceae > Picea > Picea mariana. The sequence goes on along the minus strand of JASDQU010101147.1, from coordinate 156,423 downwards.
TCAAGTCATCGGATCTAATAAACCTAGCTATCTAACAAACGTCTATGAACCAACCACCTCAAGGGACAAACATGCCTTCTTAAGAAGTCTTGAGAACCTGGCCACCTTAACCGAGGGGAATATGTGGATCCTGGGAGGATATTTCAACATGATTTGCAATCTTAATGAAAAGAGAGGAGGAACACATCGTCTAGAATCAGAGTTAGAGGACTTTCAGCACCTAATCGACAACTTAGGACTCATTGACATAGACACCTCCAATGGTACCTTCACCTGAAAAAATCGAAGAACTAGTTCTCATCATATATCTTATAGGCTGGACCGATTTCTTCTATCTGACTCTCTCATGCTGGAAGGAACAACTCTGGAAGCAAGCATCCTTGATATCCATGAGTCAGATCACTGGCCTATCCAACTCTGGCTAGATATTTCCGTAACTCCAGGACGAAAACTCTTCAGGATGGAGCAGTTTTAGCTTAATCACCCGGACTTCCTAAAAAATGCCCACACTTGGTGGAGGGAAGTGACAGTTCCACATGGATCCAAGATGTGCAGATTTCAGCAGAAACTCAAAAAATTCAAACAGAAGCTCAAGACTTGGAACAAACAAACCTTCGGTAACAGCTTTTAGGATCAAAGGAAACTAGCGGACCAAATGGGTGCCATACAAATCCAAATCTGGAAACTGGGCTTATCTGAGGACCTCAAAACACTGGAAGTGACAATAAGTCAAAAGCTAGAGGAGAGGAGGGCCAAAGAAGAGATATTGTGGATACAAAAGTCACGCATCCAATGGCTCAAGGAGGGCAACAAAAACACTAAATTCTTTCATAGGTCTACCATTCAAAGGAGGCATGCCAATTGCATCACTCAGCTACTCTTCGAAAACAGGAAAACCCTTCACACTCATGAGGATCTAGAAGAGGAGTCGGTCACTTATTATCAAAATATCTTGACAGAGAGCCAGAAGGACAGAACACAAGCTATCACACAGATCACGCAGCACATACCCACCCTAATCACGGGGGAGTATAACTCAACCCTGGTACGACCCATCATGATCGAGGAAGTTGATCAGGCTCTTCAGGATACTCCCAAAGGTAAAGCCCCGAGACTGGATGGATTCACTGCAGACTTCTTTCATCACTGTTGGCCAATTATCAGAGAGGAGATATGGGAGATCATTGAAGACTCTAGACTTTCAAGTCAAGCCCTCCCTACCCTCAATGCCACTTTCCTCACCCTTATTCCCAAAGAAGAGCTAGTGAACCACCCCAAGTAGTTATGACTAATCGCCCTCTGCAACGTCATTTTCAAGATCCTAACCAAATTGATAGCAAGGAGACTCAAGCCTATCCTCCCCTTCATTATTTCGCCAAAACAATCAGGGTATGTGGAGGGAAGAAAAATCTTGGACATTGTCATCCTAGCCCATGAAGTTATCCACTCCTTACAGAAGACCCACACTCCAAGTATGCTCTTAAACCTGGACCTTTCTAAAAATTTTGACAATTTAAGTTGGGACTATATGCGCTCGATGCTCCTCGCCTTTGGTTTCGACCCCTCCTGGGTAGACTGGATTCTAAACCTAACCTCCACTGCTTTCTCTCCAATCCTCTTCAATGGAATCCCTTCTCTCCCTTTCTCTCTCACCAGAGGAAACATTCAAGGTGATCCTCTTTCCCCGTTCCTCTTCATTATTATGGCATAAGGTCGCAGCCCTTCTATCCAGGTCGGTGTAGAAAACAAGATGCTAAAGGGACTACCCTTGCATGGCATCAATCCTTCGATCTCTCACAGTCAATTTGTTGATAGCACTCTGATGATGGGTTCCCCCACTATGCATGAGGCCCATACAATCCTCTCCATTATTCAAACCTTTTGTGAGGCTTTCGGAATGGACATCAACAAGGAAAAATCCCAAATCTTCTTTTTCAACACCCCGTAGTCAATTCAACTCCACATGACAGAAAGCTTGGGTTTTACTCGAAGCTCCCTTATGTCCAAATACCTTGGTATCCCACTCCTGGACAAAGCACTCAGAAACATCTCTTGGGAGAGCCTCCTCACCTCCTCTTCGAAAATACTATCCTCCTAGACCTACCGAACTCTCAATCTCCCCAGTCGCCTCATCCTTCTCAAGTCATTGTTGCAAGCTCTGCCAGTCTAAACCTTATCATCCATCGCTTCCCCTAACTTCGTCCTTAGTGATAAAAAAACCCTGCAAAGGAAATTTCTATGGCAAGGGCTCAAGACGGGGAAAAAATTATCCCTGGTCAGCTAGGAAAATCTCTGTAGAACCAAGAATCAAGGGGGATTGAGAATCAGAGACCCTTCAATCATGAACAAAGTACTAAGTGACAATATCTAGTGGAGATGGCTGAAGAGACCTCAGGAAATTTGGGACAAGATTTGGAGAATAAAGTATACTCCCAACAAAGAAGAAAGAAGCCTCATCCGATGGAACAAATACACCTCAGGCTCCCTGATCTAGACGGATGCAAAGAAGAATCAACATCGTGTGGTCAATCACACCTTCTGGGAAATCCGTAATGGTCAGACTTCCTACTTCTGGAATGATTTGTGGCAACAATTACCTATTCTGGCACAATAAGCATGGGCTGACACATTTTGCACTCTAGATACCCAAGAAGGACTGAAAAAAGTGGCAAACTATTGGAAGGACAGCCCCATGGATGCCACTTGGAGATGTTGGAAATCTGATGGAGAGGACCTTCACCTCGAGGCACAAGAGGATCTTCAACCCTAGCACAATATGACCAACGCATGAAAAAATCCCATCCTATTAGGGGAGGACATCCTGCGCTAGGGAAACTCCCCAAGGGGAACCTTCAACATCCAAGAGGCATATGTCGCCAAGGCCAATCTCAATCTCCCCCGTGGAAAGTCTAGAACAAAATCTGGTCACTAAAGCACTGGCCAAAAATCAACATCTTCCTTAGGTTGGTGGAACATGTAAGCATTCTCACCTGGGATATAAAAATCTCGGATGAAATATTATTTTAATTAGATTCCATTGGCTTGAAAACATTCTTGGGCTTGGATTTAATAAAACTCTAGGCCAATATTTTACTTTAACCCAATATTATTTTGTTTGCGGAAAAAATCTTTTCCAAGAGATGAAAACACTCTCGCTTGAGAAGTTTTGGTCAAACAAAACAACAAATTTTGTGGCAATTTTTCAAAAACTTGAAACTTCAGCAAAGGTGGACCCTTGCAATTTTTGAAGATTATATGTTGAACCTACAAACAATGAATTCATGTCTGAATCTATTTTATAGTGATATAAGTGTCAGAAAGTTGATTTAGGTTGATGGACAATTGGTATGGATTGTTGGTTTTCGTTTATGTCAACCATTGGAGAGTGATATTGTAGATTCATGTCAACCCTTAGTGATTGATGTCAACCCTTGGCATGATTTTCATAATGCACAATGTCTTTTCATTTGGTTAAAAATGAGAATTCAAATGCCAAAACTCTTACATCCTACCCCTCACATTATCTGGAAGTTTATCTCG
>JASDQU010101147.1:129391-140210 GCA_032191745.1 Picea mariana | reverse complement strand
TTTAAACTCTTGCATCAATGTGATTTTTGACCTAGTGTATTGAATTAACTAGTAGCACACTTTTTTCTGGAATATTTTTTGGTGCAAGGACAGTGAATAAATCACCTTCTCTCACCATATTAGAAACATGGTTGTAATAATTATCAGTCACAACCTCTTCACTATCCATTTGTGCATTATTCACATTTCCAAATGGTTGAAATGGTCTTAGTGCTTCATGTTTCCATGGTTTAACAAATGTGTTAATTTGGTTTCGATTCTCATTAGTGGGACTCCACATATTCAATACAGCCAAGTCAAAATAAAGAGTATTTTGGTTTCTCAATTGAGTATGTTAGCACTCTGTAATTCCCAGAGGTTGTCAAGGGTATAAGAAATTGACAGAGATAACTTACCAAAACTACTTTTGAAACTGCGATCTAGGCCTGCCAATTTTGGAGAGGGATCTCTTTGTATGATTTAGATTTTTTAGGTTTTAGATATTAGGCTAGTTAAAATAGTCTAAGTTTGTTTGTGTGTTTATAAAAGTTGGCTGAAAAGGTGAATTTAGAATTCCATTGGGATATGGGGTCTATATTAAAGATTATAATCATATACAACTTTTATGAGGTTCTTTCACACGACAAGATAGTGAAACCGTTGGATCTATTAAGATTAAATGAGGTGGAATAGACATAAAAAGATGTGAGAGTCTATTGTGTAAAGAAGCAATCAAGAATTTATCTACTTAACTTCAGATGAAAAACACATAGACCATTAAAATATCAAAAAAAGAGTGTACCATACAAATTATGTTCTTCAACTTCCTTTTAATGATTAGAAACTGAAAACATAATGATCACAGAGAAAAGTAAAACATTTAATAGAGAAAGATAAGCATAACCAATCGATCAAACACAAGAATCATGTGAATAGCCTTTTTATTACTGATCGGTCCTTTTGAAAATATTACACAAATACTTCATTGGGTGGAAAAATAAACCCTCACTACTTCGAAGTGAGAAGTATTTATATGATAGTTACATCTAATTCTATCATTAATGACTAGAATATTGTGGAGAAAAAATCTAACTAACTAGATTACAAGTTACAAAATAATAGGAATGTTGTTAAGCTATTTGAATCCTTGGTGTTGATTATGGGTGAAGTAGTTGATGATTCATCACTTTGACTTGACCATCTTCTTCATGCTGAATTGAAAATCCACATCACCTTTACTCAAGTAAAGAACACATGTCTTCCCATATCTTTTGAATAGGGATGGAAACCTTGAGTAACTTTCTATATATTTCGTCCATTTCAATGCACTTGGCAAAAGTAGGCTTTGTAATACAAATATATTTTTATCTCATGTTGGATTCTCAGGTCCAACTGTAATCTTTCTAATAAATCTTTTCCAGTAATGTTTCCTTGTATACCTACAAATTTAGAACCATCCTTTGCCATTGTGTTGATCTTCTGCTTGTAGTCTGGCAGAGTGATGAGCTTGTCATTTATCATTAGTACTCCAGGGAGTCCCTTATTGTGTAGTGTGTCAACCTTGCTGAAAAATCTCTACACTCCAATGTCCATTATCTGAGCTTTCTCCTCTAGTTGCAGCATCAATCCTTTCTTGGTCAATACCTTCTTGACCTCAAGGATGGTCTCTGTCTTGTCTTCAATTTCCAATGCCTCTAATTCCTGCTTGATATTGGAGTTTAGGAACCTGATGAGCTTAGTGGATTTTGTAGGCTTCTCCCCTAACTCTTCTCTTATCTTTTCAAATGTTGCTCTGGCCTTTTGTACCAGTTCATGTTGTTCAAAAACCATTTGTATGAATGGACATATCTCTTCCATTTATTTGTTGATGTCCATCTAGATGTTTTATTTGGCCTCAAATAATGTTTTAGCCATGACAGTCTCCTTTTTCAGCTTCTGTAATTCTTGACTGGTTCTTTGTGATTTATGCATTTATGTGTTATAGCTGGCCCAGAACATGTAATTCAGGGACTGGAGGATTTTTACTTCTTCTTTTAAATTTCTAATTTCCTCCCCTTGAAGGGACATGTCCTCCATTGATTTCACCAAATTCTTAGAAGCATCTGGAACTTTCACTGGAATGGCTGATGGAATATCTGTTGTTGTGGTTGTTGTTGTTGTACTAACTCCTGTGAGAGGAACTGCATCCAGTGGGATAAAAACCATATGCACACTATGTTCTTTATCTTTAACCAACTTGTCTAACTCAACTTCCATCTCTTTTATCAGTGCATTCTGCTCCATTATCAATTTCAGCATCTCCTCTTTGTGGCCTTCACTTTTAGCCATTTCCTTTACTTGTGAATATTCAATGGCATGAAGTTTCAATTGTTTTCTCAAAGAGGCTATGTCAGCACTTTTCTTCTTCAGTAATTATTTAGTTTCCTTGACATTAGATGGGTCATAACCAATCTTCAGCACCGACTCCTCTAGGGATTTGATTTTATTATCCTTAGCCAAGGATGATATCTTTTCCAGCTTCAACTAATATTGGAGATTGTTTAGAGACACTTGGAATTTGGCAATAGTCAATGATGTGTTTTTCAGAGTGGAGAATATCATCTCCCCTATTTTCCTATGCATGTCCATTTGGTATGTTGGATGAACCTCCTTTACATCAAACTCAAATGATGTTTTCTTGTAATCAGAAGCTGTCTTGGGATGAGGGACATGTGCCTATAATAATTCCATATGCATCCTTCCCTTCTCTGTGTCAAATCTAGACAGTAATTTGTGTTGAGATGTGGATGTTTTCTTCCAAAACTGGGCATATGTGTTTTTTTTCAGAAGTTCAATCTTCTGCTTGATCATCTTGTCCAAAAATGCTTGATCTTGTTGGCTCTTGAGAGGATTCAGCTGATAATGTAGTGTTTGCTTGCTCCTTGGAGGAGGATGTGGAGACTATATGTTGACTTTATGAGAATTTAGAGGAATGTGGTTCCTCCATGACTATGGTGGACTGTGTTTCTCCTTCTCTAAACCTGTATGGTGTGTGGCTAGTCTTAGTCCTCTTCCTATAAACTTGGAAGTTTTCAGTTGATACCTCTGTGATGGAAGGTGAAACTTCTTTCCTAGCTCTTTTTTCTTCTTGTACTTGAGGAGTGCTGGTATGTGAAATGATGACAGGTGAGGGATGTTCTTCTATCTCCATCAATGTATTTTCCTGCTAGTCTGTCTGATTCATAAACTTTTCTATCTCAGGCTTTGGCACATGAGCATAAGGAGAAATCTTATTTTTGAGCCTAGTTTCTGATATAATTCCAAAGGGGTCATAATTCCATGGGAAGCTCAGACTGAAATTCATTTCTTTCAATAGGTTGTTGGCTTCTTCTCCTGCAAATTTGTTGTTGCATATGAAAGAACTAATTTGGCTCTTGATCCTGAGTTGTTGTTTCTTCTTGAATGATACAAAGTGGATGTCATTTGAGTTTTTCGTCTACCTTATGTATTCCAATGAAAATATTTTGACAGGGAGGTATTTTGGTAGTTTGTATGGTGAAAATTCACACCCATACACTCTAATCTCGGTATGGTTCTAGTAAAGATACCAGACCCCTGTTTTGGCCAAGTCTGATAGATGTAGAATTATCTGAACCTCCTCATTTATCCTAGGTTCCACTCTATTGTTGAGCATGCATACCACTGGATGGTAAAATTGATCAATGAAGTGTTTGAATATGAACTCAGTGTAATTATTCCTCACTAGTGATTTCCAAGAAGTTACTGATTGAGGATTTCCATCCTGATCCAGTTTCTAGAGAGAACAAGAGAATATGTCTACCTGGAAGAAAAGGAACAGGTACACCAACACTGAGGAGTACCTGAACATTCCCTCTGTTGGGAACTTGAATATTTTTTCATGTATGTTGTCAGCCAGATACTAACTGGAATCAAATTGAGTTGGCACTTTCTCTTCTGTGGAGAAAATGAACAGAAAACCCAGAATGGGTTTGTCTACCCATTCATCAGAATAATATCCTAACAAGAAACAAAGGGTAGAAATGATTTGGTTGGATCTGACTGAGAATATGGAAGATGGATACGAAGGGTTTTTCTTAAGAAACTGCACATCTTTTGGTAGGAAAATTTTGAATATTTGGGCTCTTTGAGGGAAATAAAGCTTCTGATAGAGGTCGTTCAGGATTTCAATGGAGAAAGGGCTGGCAGAATTGGTTCTGGGGATCTGTAGTATCTGGTTTATTGATTCAGGGGTGATGGTGAATAGAGTTTCACCAGACAAAGGCATGATGGCCCTTTGGCTGGGAAGGTAATGGGCTTGACACTTAAGGGTGAACTCTGGGAAATGATAGGTATGGGGAAACATGAATAATGGTAGATAAGACTCCCAGATTTTGATATCGTCACTGTGGTCTAAGAAAATGTCTTTTAGCCAGAAGTGTAATTCAAAGAAATCGAATTCACACTTTGGATCTATAACTCTATAATCTTTATTAGCCAGGGGAGCGTGGTCCAGGTCTATGGGAGGAGAAAGGAACGAGTTTTTGGTTGTTTTAGTGGATTTGGCTATGGGCGCCATAATTAATAGAGGTCTAAAGATGGAAAATTTATTGACTGTAATTACCCAGTTTAATGGCGCTTGTCGACGATGTGTCTGGTGGAGGTTATCTTGAAAACAAGAAACAACGTCTAGATCGGTGAACAGTGTGGTAATGGAGAAGAAACGGAGTTAAACAATGTAGGGGGGTGTTCGTTATGGCACGAGTGGTGACTGGATGCGTAACGGTCATGGGGGACGACATTGATTGCCTAACGGGTAGATGAGTGTGACATGTATGGAATTAATTGGCCAATGGGTAGATATGAGTGTGACATGTGACAGGGTAGTGGGGTACGGTGGCAGAGTGAGGTGGGCGGTATTGATGAGCGNGTGAGGCGGGTCCAATAAGATATGGATTTGACACATTGCACAACGCCCGTGCTAGGCAAACCACTAACTCAGACACCCCCCACTGTTAAAGGCAAAAAGGTCGGGCGGGTCTGAAATCCATTATTGACCGTTGATTTGGGCGTGCCTTGATCAACCACTAAGATTTTTACTCCTTTTAGTCACAACATGACAAAAGGTCAAATACTAATAGCACTTAGGATAAAAACATTTTGTGGGTAGCACTAGCTCCCCTTTCTTTATTCTTTCACCAAGGGGTAAAAAACACATAAAATTAACTCAAATAAAAGACATTTAATCAATATTTTTGCAAATCTTATTGATATGAAACAAAACTAACCTAACTCCTAGCCTAATCAACTAACACATAAATCCATCTTATATTTTTGGATTAATAATTACTCTAACCTAATAATTTTGCCAAGATTACACTGTTTGGCCAAATTTATTCACTAACCTATCTAATTTGGCCAAGATTAGACTATTTGGCCAAATTTATTCACTAACCTATCAACATAAATTTAAAGGGTTTGATCATGGTTAGGCGGTATGAATAAAACCAAGTTTATTTCATGGAGTTTTATCTTTTTATCTTTTTCTATTTTTATACTCTTTTTCATTTTTTATATTTTTATTCTTTCTTTCTTTTCTTTTCTTTTTATTTTCTTTTTCTTTTTCTTTTCTTTTTCTTTTGTAAATCATTTGGAGAATAAAATATTATTTACAATACAATACAACTAGAGGAAGAGATTCTAATCACTAGGTGATCCTATGAAATACAGGGTTATAACAATGGCTCCACTTGGGGATGTTGCTCTCCTTGTGAGGTTCCAAGAACCAACTATTTGTTTCCTTGAATCTTCTTCTCCAGTGCTTTTCTGCATCCTAATTTTCTTTATTCTAACTGTAAATCTGGTGGTCCTTATCACTGGCTTAGGGCCTTCTCTTTGGGCTTCAACCATCTGATAAAAATCACCCACACATGACATAAAAGTAAAAATGGTTTGTACAATGAGATGAGTGAGAAAAGATCTTCATTCGGGTGGAACATAATGTTTGAGCATTCTGCCATAGATAGGTCCTCCTGGTAGATCTTCTCCCTCCATGTCCTTGATTAGTAATGCAATGTTTCCTCTGTAAGCCTGGATTATGAAAGGGCCTTTCCATAAATTGTCAAACTTTCCATGCTTTCCCTTGTCTTCATTTCTTGAATCCCATTTCAATACCATATCACCCAATTTGAAATCATCATCCTTAGTTCTTCTGTCATAGATTTTCTTGATGCTCTCTTGAATCACCTGAGTCTGGTTATAAACTTCCTCTCTGGACTATTGCAATTGTATCATTTGATTGATCCTTCTTTGGATGTTGTTTGGTTCTACCTATAATTATTGTAATAGCTTCAAAACAGGAACACCCAAAGAGGTGGGAAAAACATCATCCATTCCATAAACAAACTGATATGGAGACATACTAATTGATCTCTTTGTGGTAAGTATGTCTGCCCAAAGTTCATGTACCAACTTGTTGTGCCACGACTTCTTATTTTCCTGCAGCATTTTCTTGATAATATTTACCAAACTCTTATTATAAGACTCTCCCAACCCATTGCCCTGAGGGTAATAGGTTGTAGAGTGTCCTAAAGTGATATGATACTTACTGCAAAATTCTATCATATCTTTTGATTTGAAAGTTGTTGCATTATCAGTGATAATCTTCCTAGGGCATCCAAATCAAGAGAGAATGTTAGTTTCCAAGAATTTTATAATCATAGCATCAGTGGCTTTCCTGGAGGGTACAAAATCAATCCACTTGGTGAAGTAGTCATTAGTTGTAAGAATCCACTTGTGCCAGCCTGATGAAGGTGGGTGAATCTTGTTAGAATAGAATGGAGATGTGCATTTTACCATTGAAAATATCGCTATTGTCACCCAACCATAGGCCGAAGCCACCCTTCGAGCACCTTAACCTTGACAGAGAATCACTCCGAAAGCAAACCATAGGATAGATATCCAAACAAAGGGTAACACTCCTTTCCCCAAGGATAGCACACCAACAAGAGTTGATTAGATAGTCCAAACCCTAACCAAGAGATAGTCCAAGACAAACGTGATATGCTAGCTGCAGCAGCTGCAATGGCATCTCTCCTCCAAACATGTGCACAAAAATGGGCACTACAGTGTGCACAAGTGTTGCTCTGCAATTTTGAAATGACCTGCTAGAATGAAGACCGACCTCTTGTATTTATAGTAATTCTGGCTAACTGCCTAGGCCGAATTCTCATTCTGGGTATCTGTCTATTCAGTATATATTATTTCTTCTGGCCGACTTCTTCTCTTGGAGGCTAATAACCTAATACAAGTTATCTTCTTGAGCCAACATGTCTTCTAGGGTTATTGGACAACTCGTTAGGGTTTCTTCTTACTTCTCAGAGTATTCTATTCTCGTCAGGTTTACATGTGGAGGTAAATACCTCCCAAAACTACCATAATATTAACACTCCCTCATAGCTAGGGAGGTATTATAGGTAATGGTCTTGAGCATAAACATACCATTCACCCGGTAGCATCAACATAGTTGTATAGACTATGTCATGACTAGATCATGAGCACCATCATCACCATTAGTGTCATCAGTTGCATCATCTATCGAAACCATACACCATCTAAGTAATTAGACATGATGTTGGATAAGTCACTCACACCACAGAGTGACACAAGAGCCATTCTTCTAATATGGACATATGTCCTAGAAGAATAAATGTTTTGAACCATTTTCTGTCTTGGAAATCTCTATCCATTGATCATCCATTTAGTTGATAATCATTTTCAACACTGCTGATAGTCTTCAAGGCAATCAGAATAATATCATTTAATAGAAAACAACTGTGTCCATCCATAGTAGTACACAACTACAATCTAGTGGTATACTACCACACCAAGTATCACATAGATACTTGATCAAACAGTGGAACACATCCACCACAATAGTATACATCTACCATTTAGAAACATACAGTCTTCATAGAAATCATCTGATATCAACCTGCGTAGAAACAATGTTATGATATAAATTGAATCATCTAGGCCATTCTTCCACTCACATCTGTGAGATCTCAAAAGAGTATCTTCCCTCAAAAAGGTAAGACATCGATGATGAGATATCTGGACTATTCTTCTCAAGAAAGGAAGAATAATTGTCCTGGTTTCTGAGCCTGTACCATTCCCCACCCTAGGCCATTCCTCTGACACTAAACAAAGTGTAACTTGGAGAGAATGAGTCTGCCCTAAGGAATGTCTGTCCCTGATTGTTGAACCTGGACCATTCCCCACCCTGGGCCATTCTTTCGGCACTAAACAAAGTGAAATATGGAGAGAATGAATCCGCCCTAAGGAATGACTGTCTGGACCATTTCCCATGTTAACCACAAGAGGAAATGATTGTCCTACACCAACCTCCAAAAAATACCATTCCTCATGTTAACCATAATGAGAAATCGTTGTCTGGTGAGGCGAGCTATTCTTCTTGAGTAACCCTCAAGAAGAGAGACTTACCTAGACCACTCCCCATATTAACCACAATGGGAAGTCATTGTCTATGGTACATAAGCAATCTGGACCATTTTCCGAACTGGAAAATGTCTGTCTGTCAGAAATCTCAATCTACTTCCCGAGTTAGAAAGAATATGCTCATCTTGGACCATTTTCAAACTGAAAAATGATCGTCCATCAATCAATAATACATCAGTGCTCCCTCCCAACCTGTGAGTCATCTCTTCCTTTTTCAATAAGGAATTTTTATCCATGAGCTCCATCTTGAGTACGCAAACTCTTTCATCTTGGACAGAAGATTTACCAAAAATGTCTGCTTATCTTCTCNTTCTAGACTTCATCATAGATAATGTAATACTTGATTTCAAATGTACTTCGGTCTGGAACATTGGTTTTCTCTGAAGGGTTCATGTAGCTCTGATCAATAAAGTATATCATTGTTAAAAAATTGGAAAATGTCCATGTGGCACTTCTTTTGTCATCATGAGATCTTTGTCATGGATTGGAAATCCATCATCCTAATCTTCTTAGTAATCATTTTGATACAATATCTTTGTTTATAGAAAAATCTTCACCATGCTTCTGTTGTGCATTGGAGTTTCTCCACCAAGTTATCTTCTTTCATCTGCATACAAGGGTCTCTTTCTGGTATGCTTCAAAGTCTTGAGGATTCTCTTCATACGCTCTTTATACAATTGCTCTAGAGAACAGTCCTTGCATTCATCTAATGTAGAACTCCAACCCATGGATATTTCGGATGATATAAAGACTCATGTAGAGGTATGCCTGATTTATTGGAACAAGTAATCATCATAGTCTTCTTCCTCCCTCTGGGAGAACCTCTAGTTCTGGATCTTGCAATGCTTGCATATATATACATCGTTCTTCATCACAGCTTTCAGTTCCTCTTCTTGATTGCTTTTATTGAGTTCATATCAGGTTGGTAATCTTGTGATTCTTAATATAATGACTGGTTGTTTTGGCTTCTCTTTCTTGTTCTTCCTCGTGTTTTTCTTTAGCTCTTGGGTCCATGGAATTTCTTATAGATTCCATGCCCTAAAGATTCCACTTATTCCTTTCATCATAGGATCAAGAACATTGATGGACAACTAGGGATAATTTAAGGCTTCTCTTCAAAGAAGTCTTCTTCTATGTTTGAACTGAACACATACTTCTTTTCATGTTTGCTACCATGGATATATACTTCATCATCTTTAATGGATCATAGGATTATCTCCCTCCTAATCCTTGCTTCATGTATGAGTGCATGTAATTGACTCCCTCCGTCTAACAGAGTTTGAGCTTCCATCTACATCCTTATTGTCTTCTACAATATATAATCAGCTCCCTCTGTCTAATAGAGTCCACGCTTCCATCTTATTGTCTTCTGTAAAACGTCATAAGTCTTTCTCCAATTTCCTCTTGATTGCTGACTGATTTTTGGCTTTGCTTATTCTAAGTCTCTTCATAATTGATTCTGATTTCACTTATCTTGTAATAGATTCCACATGATTTGTTTGATGTATTTCATTCTTTCATGTGTATTATCTAACTTGTATAATGATAGCAATCCTTCTCTTGTTGTTCTTCCATAGGTATAGTGCTTCTTGGAACACAATATCTTTTAAGAGACAGATATACAAGATATGTACAAGAACTAAGAAGAGTATTTTTACCTTCAGAAGAAGAAGTCTCTTTCATCCTGCTTAGTCTTCTTTGTAGGTTCCTTTTCTTCGGAAACTGATGCTTCATGTTTCTCCTTCCTTTTCTTTAGCTCGGGACAATGATTCTTGTAGTGACCATACTTTNTTGTATTTCTGAAATATCTTTCTCTTGATTTTTCTTTCTCCTTGAACCAAACTTCCTTTTGTTCCTGAAATTATTGAATCTTGTTGTGAAGGCTTGATCATCGTACTTCTTTTGGGGTTTCTCTTTTGCACTGATACTAGATTCTTCTTGAGCACAAAAAGTCCAAAGTTATTCAAATGTAGGATACTCCTTTCTTGTGTTCATGCTTGTGGCAAATGCATCCCACATCTTGGGAAGACCATTGAGTACTATGTTTACCAATTCCTTCTCTGAAATGATCTCTTCAATGGCTTGTAGTTGATATCTTAACTGGGATATCCTCACAAAGTATGATTTTATGCTATCATAATCATTCATCTTCATGTCATAGAGCTCATTCTTTAGACTCATTATTTGTCCAATGTTTCTGACTGAGAAGAGGTTTGTTAGGGCATCGTACATCCTCTTAGATGAATCAATATGGGATATGTAGGGTATCAAGTGGTATTTTATAGAGTCCACTATGATACTTATGGCATTGATTTCATTGTCTTTG
>JASDQU010101147.1:118432-129331 GCA_032191745.1 Picea mariana | reverse complement strand
GAAGTTAGAAGCTCCATCTAACTTGTTTTCTGACTTCATAGAGTAAGTCATGGCTTCTTTGACTTAGTCAACCCTAGATTTGACCAGAAACTCAACCTTGACGTCTTGGCTTGCTGAGAGTATCAGGAGATGCGCTAGGCTAGGGCACACTGATCTATCCAGAAATTAGGTCAATCCATTTATTTACGATGCCTCAATGAGAGGATTAGGGTTTATGCAACTGCACTTGCTAGTAACCCTAGCGACAGTTCTATGGTGACTGCTCCTGCTAGAAACCCTAGCGAAAGTTCTTCAACAAGCTTAATATCCTTACGGCTATGTTTCCTTCCAGTGGTTAGACTGGATGAAGGAGGTGTGGGCCCATAACCTGTTAGAATAGAATGGATGTGCTCATTTTACCATTGACAATATCGCTATTGTCACCCAACCATAGGCCGAAGCCACCCTCAAAGAACCTTAACCTTGAAAGAGAATCACTCTAAAAGAAAACCCTAGGCTAGATAGACAAACAAACGGTAGCGCTCCTTTCTCCAAGGATAGTGCACCAACAAGAGATGATCAGATAGTCCAAACCCTAACCAAGAGATAGCCCAAGCCAAACGTGATCTGCTAGTTGCAGAAGATGCAATGGCAGCTCTCCTCCAAACCTGCGCAAAAAAATAGGCACTGCAGTGCGCACAAGTGCTACTCTGTAATTTTGAGACTGCCTGCCAGAATGAATACTGACCTCCTGTATTTACAGTAATTATGGCTAATTGCCTGGGCCGACTTCTCATTCTGGGTATCTATCTGTTCAGTATATATTATTTCTTCTGGCCGACTTCTTCTCTTGGAGGGTAATAACCTAATACAAGTTATCTTCTTGAGCCGACATGTCTTCTAGGGTTATTATCCAACTCATTAGGGTTTCTTCTTGCTTCCTAGAGTATTCTATTCTCGTCAGGTTTACATGTGGAGGTAAATACCTCCTGCATATACCATAATATCAACAAATCTCTCCAATAAAATCCAAACCCCATTGCTGAAATGGAGCTTCAACCGAAATAGGCTTAAAGGGTAAAGGAAAAAGTTTCCTTTTACCCTCAAAGATCTGGCATTTGTGCCAGGAGGTTACCTTTTTATGGACATCTGCAAACAAGGTAGTCTAGTAGAGACCAACCCTAAGAATCTTATTACCAGTAGATTTCCAATTTAGATGTCCACCACAATCTCCTTCATGGAACTCCTGCAAAGATTTGTCAGCTTCATCTTTCAATAAACAATTCAATAAAATGCCTCCAGCATCTTTCCAGTAAAGATTTCCATTCAAAATTCAATATTTCAAAGCTTTAAGTTTTAAGAATCTAGCTTTAAGTTTTAAGAATCTAGCTTTAGTTTTTGTCAAACTAGGAGGAGCTTGTAAATGATATAAGACAAAGATAAGGTTTGTGTACCATGGAGAATTTGAGAATACCTCTTCGGCATGTGGAGTCACATGCTCTCCTTGTTCATCAACTGCATCTAGAAAGTTTATATCTAAAGCATGAAAATTTGATTCAACCATCAATTTGGCTAATCCTTGACCCTTGATCAGTTTGGTTGGTTTGATTTCTATATCATACTCAAGGATCACAACAATCCATTTACCTCTTCTTCCATCTGGGTTATCTTGAGTCAGAATATCTTTCAGCACTACATTTGGAACATAAGAAATGATATGTGAGTGGAGAATGTATAGTCTGAAATCCTTAATTTCGTTTACCAAGGAAAAAGCCTATTTCTCCATGATGTTGTAGTTCAATGCAACATCTCTCAATGATTTGTTGAATAATTCTATAGGTTGTTCATGGCCTTCGTCATTTTTCTGCAAAAGGACTGTTGCAATGGTGTGTTTAGAAGAAAAAGAGAATAAGTAGAAATCTTTGGTATAATCAGGTTTGTTTAATATAGGGGCTTGTATCAATGCATGTTTCACTTGATCAAAGGACTTCCTAGCTTCTGTGTTCCACTTTATTTTTGTATCTTTTTTAAGCATGTTTGTTATGTTTCTGAGGAGCTCTACCAAATTAAAGATGAATCTTCTCAAAATGATTATTTTTCCTATGAAGGACTGAAATTCCTTAATGTTTCTTGGATGGTCTATCTTTTGGATGGCTTCAATTCTTCTAGGGTTTATCTTGATTCCATCTTTAGATATGATGTGCACTAACATTTTACCCTCTTCTAAGCAAGGCAAGGTTTTCTTGGGATTGAGTGAGATTCCAAACTTCCTGCACTTTTCAAAAAATCGTCTAAGGTGTTGTAAATGTTCCTCATATGTTTTTGAATAGACAGTTACATCATCCAAGTATATGAAAATAAATCTCGCAAGTTCATCTACAAAATCAATGCTCATTTCTCTCTGAAATGTGGCACCAACATTCATTAAACCAAAGGGCATTTTCACATACATGAAAGTGCCCCAAGGTGTAGTGAACATTGTTTTCTCTTGGTCATCAGGGTGGACAAGGACTTGGTTATAGCCAGAAAAACTATCCAATAATGAGATTCTACTAGATCCAACTACCTTTTGTAAGATATGATCCATTTTTGGGAGAAGATAGTTGTCTTTAAGTGAGCCTTTTTTGAGGTTCCTGAAATCAATGCAAAATCTGATTTCTCCACTCTTGTTTCTGGTAGGAACTAGATTTGACACCCATTTTGAGAACCTTAGAGGGACAATGATTTTAGCATCATACATTTCCTTAATTTCCTTTTCAATTAGGGGCATCAACTTTGGGTTAATTATCCTAAGTTTCTACTTGAAAGGATTATGATCTTCTTTTATAGGGATTTTATGTTTTATGATACTGGTGTCATAAGATTTCAAATATTCATAGCTCCAAGCAAAAACATCTACAAATTCTTTGAACAATTCAATATATTTATGTTTTTGCTCAGGAGGTAAGATTTGGATAATTTAATCATTTTAGATTCCTCATTTGTTCCTATGTTACATTCCCAACATCTTTCCCAGTAGGTTCGATTTTTGTCTTTTTTGTTACATCATTGAAATCAAACAGTTCCACTAATGGGACTAACCCTCTAGGTAGGATGTTATCTTTTAATTACAAAAAATATAAATTTTCTTGTTTTCATTTATTTCTTCAGAATCTAGTTTATTTACAGTATCATTATCACTATCTACATCAATGTTTGTACACTCAAATTCATTTTTGGACTACAGGAAATCATCAATCCTTTCATCATTACCAAACACTTGCCATTACCTGATATTGTCTGGGATAGTAGGTCTGCATTTCACCTCTACTGTGTATTGGCAATTTGGATGTAAAGGTATTTTACAAGTGGTTGTCGAAGTAGCCAGTCCATCTGCAAGTACTTTTTGGCCTCTAGGAATCACCTACAAGTCATATTCAATAAAACATTGTAAAAAATCTAAAACAACATTTCTATAATCCTTGAGTCTAGGGTGTTTGGAAGAATACTCACCTTTGATTTGTTTAATGATAAGTTCAGAATCACCTCTTACTGAAATTATTTTGGCACCAAGATTTTTCAACAATTTCAGGCCAAACATCAATGCTTCATACTTAGCTATATTATTGATGCACTGGAAATTTAATTTATAAGAATGGCTTTCTGAATACCTTGTTTATGGATTATGCACCCACACCCCAGCTCGAGATCCTTCTTTACTGACAGCTCCATTGAAATCGAAACTCTAGAGAGGTTCTTTTGGTTCATCAGTTTGTATTGTCATTGTTTTACTTTCCTTAGGGATTGCTTTAATTTCCTCCAGGTTACACCCATCATCTTCCAATTGTGCAATTTGACTATCCATGTCACCATCATTATATAAAATGAAGGAGTCCAAATCAGAATGAACAGAGTATAAAGTATAGTTATGTGGTTTCTCTTGATTGTTGACCATGCATTTCATCATAGTCTCTCTGTACAATCTTCTCTGTTGACCAAATATAGGAATGGTGGCATAAGAAATGTTCGGCTGTAAGGTACCCTTTAACTTGGCACCCCATGATCGATATAATAACATGCCATATTTTGGAAGAATATCTACAACAAAAATATCCATCACCATGCTTTTGGCTGGGATTTGTGCATAGGTAATACACAAGTCTTTGATCAGACCTATGCATTTAGATTTGCTTCAATCAAAGGAGTATAAGTCCTTGTAAGTATTGGTGATATCAAGCCCTAATTTCTCCATCACATCCTTAGGCATTCTTGTTCATCAATTCTGACAGAGGAATAGGTATTTTCAGTTTGGCCAATTCACTTTCCAAGATGAATGTGGTAGGAGTTATGCTTTGATTATGAAAATCTGATTTATCAGCCACATTTTTCTGTGCATTAGTACTAGGATGACTTGTGGATGCAACCTCAGTTTGAGATGTCCTTCGTATAGATTCAAGTGTTCTTTTTGTAGGAGCCTCTAAATTTTTCTTTTCAGGAACTTTCTTAGGAACGATATCGGAGGTTTTCTTAGTTTCAGAAGCTTTCTTATTTGGGTTGTCATTAGACATTTTACTCCTTAAGTTGTATTGTCTGTGTTCTTCCATTAATGCATTTTCGACGACTTGTTGTTATGACTCTTCCTCATCCACTTCGGTCTATGAAAGGAGAAAAAGGTCATGTTCTTCTTAAGTAAGAAATATGGAATTATTGTCATTAACTCCCATAATATGTATGTGAATTTCATATAGTCCCTCTATAGTTTCTTCCCCATCGTCAACATAGTTTTCCTGAAAGGGTGGCCTGATCTGTTGATCAGGTCATCTCTATTCTCGTTGTTCTATCGGATCTCTTTTCCTGATCTGGGGAGGATTTCTCCTGAATTTGGGATTTCAGATTTCAGGGGCAAGTTGGTTTTCTCTAGGTGGGTTCCTGTTAGTGATTTCTAATCTCTCCATCATTCTCTCCATAGTTCTAACCAGAGAATATATTTTTTCATCTCCATTGGAAGTGGAAGGTTCCTCTTTGATTGTGACTCTCCTTTCTATTCTTTGCCTAGCTCTCCTAGATAATAGGTTTACTTCAACACTCACAACACTTTTTTGCATATCTTCTAGAGTGGAAGAGTTCCTTTATCTCAATTGGTAAGACATATCAGGATCAAAGCCATCGGGGAACTTGATCAAGGACAAGCCTTGAGGAGGTTGATATCAGTAGGAATTTCATTATAGATATTATTAAAATGGGTGAAATAGTCATGTACAGTTTCCCCTTGGTTTCTTCTGATATTTTCATATTTAGATAAAATTTGGAGAGGGTTTTCCTTTACCTCCCATCTTTTGAGAAAATATCGATGAAAATCAACAATATCAGCAATGCTAGTAGCAGGTAGTGCTTTGAACCATTTCTTGACATCACCAGTTAAACTTTGTGCAAAGAGTCTCATTTGAACATATGCTTCATCAACTTCTTGTAAATAAAAAAAATCATTCATTTTATCCACATGTTGTTATGCATTAAGGGTTCTAGTGCCATCAAACTGGGGAATCCTAGTTTGATAGTCCTGGGGCATGTTATGTAAGGGAGAAACTAACACCAGGGGAGCATATCTTGTTGCCATGATTGTTGGAGGAGGTTAGATGACAACTTGTATGATTGGTGGAGAAGTGACAGAAGATGTGGAGGAAGCATGGATGGAAGGTATAGACTGAGTTGCTTGAGGATTTGATGCTAGATCTTGTAGTCCCTCAAACTCTTGAAGGATTTGTTGATCAAAATCTATTCCAAGGGAGAGTCTTTCAGAGGTTCTAGGTTGGAGGATGGTTTGATCTAGTACTATTTCATCCTTAAAGTTATCAGATTTGGTTTTGAAAAGGCTCTTTTCAATAGATAGGTAAAACTTGATGTCTTGGATTGTGAAAAGATTCTCTGGAAGAGAAGTGGCCCTATGAAGAGGACTGCTACTCCCTTGACCTTCTGCTTTGTTTCTTTTTATGATTAATTTTTTTGGATTATCTACTACTTTTACAGGTTTTGGATCAGGGTGAGATCTAGTGGGAATTATTTTTGGAGCCAAAACTTTAAACTTTAAGTAATCTAATTTAATATGTACAAATTTCAACAACCTCTGAACATTTATCTCTTGAAATTTAGATCTTTGATTTTTCAGAAATAAAGTTTTCTAGAGAAGACAATTCAAAAAGTTGGAAAATTTGTTTGATTCCTCGGTATGGTCACCACTGTGTTAGCACTCTGTAGTTCCCAGAGGTTGTCAAGGGTAGAATAAATTAACAGAGGTAACTTAATAAAAACAATTTTGAAACTGGGATCTAGCCCTACCAATTTCATGGAGGGATCTCTCTGTATGATTTAGATTTGTTTAGGTTTTAGATATTAGGCTAGTTAAAATAGTCTGAGTTTGTTTGCTTGTTTATAAAAGTTGGCTGAAAAAGTGCATTTAGAATTCTATTGGGATATGGGGTCTATATTAAAGATTAGAATCAGATACAACTTTTATGAGGTTCTTTTGGAGGGCAAGATAGTGAAACTGTTGGATCTATTAAGATTAAATGAAGTGGAATAGACAAAAAAAGATGTGAGAGTCCATTGAGTAAAGAAGCAATCGAGAGTTTCTCTACTTAACTTCAGATGAAAAACACATAGACCATTAAAAGAACAAAAACAGAGTGTCCATACAAATTTTGTTCTTTAACCTCCTTTTAATGATTAGAAACTGAAAACATAATGATCACAGAGAAAAGTAAAACATTTAACAGAGAAAGATAAAGATCACCAATCGATCAAACACAAGAATCCTGTGAATAGCCTTTTTATTACTGGTCGATCCTTTTGAAAAGATTACACAAATAGCTCCTTGGGTGAAAAAATCAACCCTCAATACTTCGAAGTGAGAAGTATTTATATGATAGTTACATCTGATCCTGTCATTAATGACTAGGATATTGTGGAGAAAAAATCTAACTAACTAGATTACAAGTTACAAAATAATAGGAATGTTGTTAATCTATTTAAATACTTGGTGTTGATTCTAGGGGAAGTAGTTGATGATTCATCACTTTGACTTGAATGTATTCTTCATGATGACTCAGAAATCCACATCACCTTTACTCAAGTAAAGAGCACAGGTCTTCCCATCTCTTTTGACTAGGGATGGAAACCTTGAGTAACTTTTTGTATATTTCATCCAATTCAGTGTACTTGGAAAAAGTAGGCTTTGTAATAAAACTATATTTTATCTCATGTTTGATGCTTAGGTCCAACTATAATGTTTCTAAGAAATCCTTGCCAGTAATGCTTCCTTGTATACCTGCAAATTTAGAACCATCCTTTGCCACTGTGTTGATCTTCTACTTGTATTTTGACAAAGTGATGAACTTTTCATTTATCACTAGTAGTATAGGGAGTCCCTTCTTAGGTAGTCTGTCAACCTTGCTGAAAAATATTTGCACTCCAATGCCCATCATCTGAGCTTTCTCCTCTAGTTGTAGCAACAATCCTTTCTTGGTCAATACCTTCTTGAACTCAAGGATGGTCTATGTCCTGTCTTCAACTTCCAATGCCTCTAACTTCTTCTTGGTCTTGGAGTTTAGGAACCTAATGAGATCAATGGCTTCTGTAGGATTCTCCCCTAACTCTTCTCTTATCTTTTAAATTACTTCTCTAGGCTTCTATACCAATTCATGTTGTTCAAAAACAATTTGTATGA
The DNA here is from genome assembly GCA_032191745.1 of Picea mariana. Classification (NCBI taxonomy): domain Eukaryota; kingdom Viridiplantae; phylum Streptophyta; class Pinopsida; order Pinales; family Pinaceae; genus Picea; species Picea mariana. The sequence continues at coordinate 121,650 of JASDQU010101147.1, read as the reverse complement.
ATGGCCATATCTCTACCATTGACTTGTTGATGTCCATCCAGATGTTTTCTTCAGCCTCAGATAATGTTTTAACCATGACATTCTCCTTCTGCATCTTCTATAATTATTGACTGAGTCTTTGTGATTTATGCATTTCTTTGTTATAGTTGGCCTAGAACATGGACTTTAGGGACTGGAGGCTTTTTACTTCTTCCTTTAACTTTTTGATTTCCTCCCCTTGAAGGGACATGTCCTCCATTGATTTCACCAACTTCTGAGAAGCATCTAGAACTTTCACTGGAATGGCTGATGGAATCTCTGTTGTTGTGGTTGTTGTTGTTGTACTAACTCTTGTGAGAGGAACTACATCTAGTGGGATAAAAACCATCTACACACTCTGTTCTTTGTCTTTAACCAACTTGTCTAACTCAACTTCCATCTCTTTTATCTTTGCATTATGCTCCATTATCAATTTTAGCATCTCCTCTTTGTGGCCTACACTTTTAGCCATTTCCTTTGCTTGTGAATCTTCAGTGGCTCGAAATTTCAATTGTTTTCTCAAAGAGGCTATGTCCGCATTTTTATTCTTCAGTAATTCTTCAGCTTTCTTGACATCAGATGGGTCATAACCAATCTTCAGCACCATCTCCTCAAGGGATTTGATTTTATTATTCTTAGCCAAGGATGATATCTTTTCCAGCTTCAACTGAGTTTGGACATTGTTTAGAGACACCTGCAATTTGGCAAAAGTCAATGATGTGTTTGTCAGAGTGGATGAAATCATCTCCCATGTTTTCCTACGCATGTCTATTTGGTCTGTTGGATGAACGTCTTTCACATCAAACTCAAAGGATGTTTTCTTGTAATCAGAAGTTGTCTTGGGATGAGGGACATGTGCCTGTAAGAATTCCATATGTATCCTTCCCTTCTCTGTGTCAAATGCAGACAGTAATCTATGCTGAGATGTGGATGTATACTTCCAAAACTGGGCATATGTGTTGTTGTTCATAAGTTCATTCTTATGCTTGATCATCTTGTATTTTCAAAAAATGCTTGATCCTGTTGACTCTTGAGAGGATTCAGCTGACAATGTAGTGTATGCTTTCTCCTTGTTGGAGGATGTGAACACTATATGTTGACTACCTGATAATGTAGAGGAATGTGGTCTCTCCATGACTATGGTGGGATGTGTTCCTCCCTCTCTAAACATGTCTGGTGTGTGGCTAGTCTTAGTCCTCTTCCTGTAAACTTGGAATTCTTCAGCTGATACCTTTATGATGAAAGGTGAAACTTCTTTCCTCGCTCTTTTTTTTTCTTGTACTTGAGGAGTGTTGGTATGTGAAACAATGGCAGGTGAGGGTTGTTCTTCTATCTCTAGCAATGTATTTTCCTGCCATTCTGTCTGATTCAAAAACTTTTCTATCGCATGATTTGGCACATGAGCATAAGGAGAAATCTTATTTTTGAGCCTAGTTTTTGTTATAATGCCAAAGGGGTCATAATTCCATGGGAAGCTCATACTCAAATTCATTTATTTCAAGAGTTTGTTGGCCTCTTCTCCTACAACTATGATGTTTCATATGAAAAAACCAACTTGGCTCTTGATCCTGAGTTGTTGTTTCTTCTTGAATGATACAAAGTGGATGTCATTAGAGTTTATCATCTGCCTGATGTATTCCAATGAAAAGATTCTGACAAGGAGGTATTTTAGCAATTTGTATGGTGGCAATTCACACCCATACGCTATGATCTCAGTATGGTTCTGGTAAAGATATCGATCTTCTATTTTGGCCAACTCTGATAGATGAAAAATTCTTTGAACCTCCTCATTTATCCTAGGTTCCACTATGTTGTTGAACATGCATACCACTGGATGGTAAAATTGATCAATGAAGTGTTTGAAGCTAAACTCAGTGGAATTCTTCCTCACTAGTGATGTCCAAGAAGTTATTGATTGAGGATTTCCATCCTGATCCAGTTTTTGGAGAGCACAGGAGAATTTGTCTGCCTAGAAGAAAAGGAACATGTACACCAACACTGAGGAGTACCTGAACATTCCCTCTGTTGGGAACTTGAAGAGTTGTTCATGTATATTGTCATCCAGATACTGATTGAAATCAAATTGAGTTGGCACATTCTCTTCTGTGGAGAAAATGGACAGAAAAGCCAGGATGGGTTTGTATACCCATTCATCAGAATAATATCCTAACATGCAACAAAGGGTGGAAATGATTTAGTTAACTCTGACTAGGGAAGATGGATAGGGAGGGTTTTTCTTAGGCAAATGGGCATCTTCTGGTAGGAAAATTTTAAATATTTGGGCTCTTTGAGGGAAATAAAGTTTTTGATAGAGGTCGTTCAGGATTTCAATGGAGAAAGGGCTGGAAGAATCAGTTCTGGGGATTTGTAGCATCTGATTTATTGATTCAGGGGTGATGGTGAACATAGTTTCACCAGACGAAGATACGATGGCCCTTTGGCTGGGAAGGTAATGGGATTGACACTTAAGGGTGAACTCAGGGAAATGATAGGTCTAGGGAAACATGAATAATGGTAGATAAGACTCCTAGATTCTGATCTAGTCACTCTGGTCTAAGAAAATGTCTTTTAGCCAGAAGTGTAATTCGAAGAAATCAAATTCACACTTCGACTTTGCAACTCTATAATCTTTATCAACTAGGGAAGCACGGTCCAGGTTGATGGGAGGAGGAAGGAACAGGTTTTCGATTGTTTTAGTGGATTTGGATTTGGGCACCATAATTAACAGAGGTCTAAAGACAGAAAATGTATTGACTGTAATTACCTAGTTTAATGGTGCTTGTCGACGGTGTTCCTGGTGGAGGCTAGCTTGAGAACAGGAAATGACGTTGTTTCGACTGTGTCTGGATCAGTGAACAGTGTGGTAATGGTGAAGAAATGAAGTTAAACAGTGTAGGGGGTGTCTGTTATGGCACGGGTGGTGAATGGATGAGTAACGGTCATGGGGTTACAACATTAATTGGCCAATGGGTAGATGAGTGTGACGTGTATGGAATTAATTGGCCAATGGGTATATATGATTGTGACATGTGACAAGGTAGTGGGGTACGGTGGCGGAGTGAGGTGGGTGGTATTGATGAGTGGTTAGGCAGGTCATCGAAGGGGGGGTAGGTGGTAAGCGGAATTGACTGAGGGGGGTCCGATAAGATATGGAGCTGACATGTTGTGCAGGGCCCGTGCTGGGGAAACCACTAACTCAG
>JASDQU010101147.1:71555-113285 GCA_032191745.1 Picea mariana | reverse complement strand
GTGATCCTCTTTCCCCATTCCTCTTCATTATCATGGCATAAGGTCTCAGTCCTTCTATCTAGGCCGGCGTAGAAAACAAGATGCTAAAGGGACTACCCTTGCATGGCATCAATCCTTCGATCTCTCACAGTCAATTTGTTGATGACACTCTGATGATGGGTTCCCCCACTGTGCATGAGGCCCATACAATCCTCTCCATTATTCAAACCTTTTGTGAGGCTTCCAGAATGGACATCAACAAGGACAAATCCTAGATCTTCTTTTTCAACACCTTGCAATCAATTCAACTCCACATCACAAAAATATTGGGTTTTACTCGAAGCTCCCTTCTGTCCAAATACCTTGGTATCCCCCTCTTGGACAAAGCCATCAGAAACAACTCTTGGGAGAGCCTCCTCACCTCCTTTTTTAAAATACTATCCTCCTGGACCTACTGAACTCTTAATCTCCCTAGTTGCCTCATCCTTCTCAAGTCGGTGTTACAAGCTCTGCCAGTCTACACCTTATCATCCCTCACTTCCCCTAACTTCGTCCTTAGTGATATCAAAACCCTGCAAAGGAAATTTCTATGGCAAGGGCTCAAGATGGTGAAAAAATTCTCCCTGGTTAGCTAGGAAAATCTCTGCAGACCCAAGACTCAAGGGGGCTTGGGAATCAGAGACCCTTCAATCATGAACAAAGTACTAAGTGCCAAGATCTAGTGGAGATGGTTGAAGAGACCTCAGGACCTTTGGTCCAAGATTTGGAGAATAAAGTATACTCCCAACACAACGAAAAGAAGCCTCATCCGATGGAATGAAGATACCTCAGGCTCCCTCATCTGGATGGATGCAAAGCAGAATCGACATCTTGTGGTCAATCACACCTTCTGGAAAATTTGTAATGGTCAGACTGTCTACTTTTGGAATGATTTGTGGCAACAGTTACCTATTCTGGAACAAGAAGCATGGGCTGACACATTCTGCACTCCATCTACCCAAGAAGGACTGAAAAAAGTGGCAGACTATTGGAAGGACAACCCCATGGATGCCACTTGGAGATGTTGGAAATCCGATGGAGAGGACCTTCACCTCAAGGCACAAGTGGATCTTCAACCCTAACACAATATGACCAATGCACAAAAAAATCCCATCATGTTAGGGGAGGACATCCTACACTAGGAAAACTCCCCAAGGGGCACCTTCAACATCTAAGAGGCATACGTCGCCAAGGCCAATCTCAATCCCCCCCCGTGGAAAGTTTGGAACAAAATCTGGTCACTAAAGCACTGGCCAAAAATCAACATCTTCCTTAGGTTGGTGGTGCATGTAAGCATTCTCACCTTGAACAATCTCACTAATAGGGGGTTTATAGGGCCTTCCATATGCCCTCTGTGTTTGGAAGAGGCGAAAACAATGAATCATCTCCTAAACATTTTCCCCTTCAGCACCCAAATTTGGGACCAATACGCGTCCATCATACGCACTTCAGATCACAAGAGGGACAACATAAGCACTACCATCGAAGAATGGCCAGTAGTGGATTTCCACTCGCCTATATTAAACCACATTTGGAAACTACTCTGTGGTTTTATCCTTTGGAAAATCTGGAAGGAAAGGAATCGAAGGATCTTCAGGAATACCCAGCACAATTGCCAGCACGGCTGGACCCAAGTCTATCACAACGTAATAGAAACAATTAGCCTACAACACTGGAATGAAACAGACTTAATCTGTCCAATTCAAGAATAAAGCATCCTAAAGAACTGGAAATTCATCACAAAACAGAGTCTGCCCTCTCCTCCTCGAAATAACTCTCGCGGGGACATCCCCTCTCAGTGTTCCCCCCCTCCTGTGGACTTTCTCAAGGTAAATTTTGATGGATCCTGCAAAGACAACATGGGTGCAGCAGGCTTTGGAGTGGTATTTCGAATCCACCAAGGGAAAATTATTCTCATCACCGCGGGCACCTTGGGCCATACCACAAACAACGTCGTAGAACTATGGGGTCTCACGAGAGGTTTACAATTATCTATAGCACATAACTTCAATAAACTCATAGTGGAGGAAGATTCACAAGTAATTCTCAACATCTTTCGAAAAGTCCTGAATGGTGTTGATCCAGAGAAAATTTCGCCATGTTGGCGACTTTCTCATGGATTGAGAACAAATGCAACGCTTCTCCGACCCAATCAAGCCTTCATCCCCTCTCATGTGAGAAGGAAGGTGAATCAGATTGCGGATGAACTGGCCAACATTGGAACAGACAGGGAGGGACCAGATCTTTTGTGCCAAGCCCCCAACCATCAGATGCACCCTATCTCCAGAGATGCCAGGAAAAGGCTCTAGCTATCGAAAACTCCCCGGATGGGGTGATATTGGATAACATGTGTCAAGAGGATCAGACAGGCGATGGCCACCATGGCGCTAGCCACGTGACAGACGCATGCCTCCCCCTCCTACCACCATCATGCATTTAAACCAACATAGCATGAGACAGGGTGTCATTAGTCTCAGTGCACCCTACTCTGGCTATTTGTTCCTTTGATGGACCAAATCCATGGCACCGAATTTACTCTACGTGTGTGGTTTTACCTCCATCAGCGATTGTGGTATTATGAATTGCACCAGGTGCATTGGCATTTTCATTCTCCCATGGCCAAGCCCTCCAGCGGATGGCTTTCCTCCCAGCTACTCCAGCACCACCCATCCTTCTCTCATGTGCATTTTATCCCCAACTGTCTCTCAGACATGCTGAGACAGAGGGGGAAATCCAGGCGAGGCACGACATGGAAACCCATTCGAATGCACCTGGCTCTTTGCCCCCCTCCTGCACCCTCCCATATCTCTTCTCCCTCGTATCCCTCCTCATCATCCTCCTTGTCACAGTAAAGCCACAGGCTTAGCAACCTCCCACCCCTCTCCTCGCCTTTCACATTCAGGATGGATTGGTTTGATATCTCCGGGAATCCTCTGGGTTTTAACCAAGGTCCCCTCGAATATTTGGCCCCTGCTTCACAGTCATTCCCAGTTGCTCCTCCCAATTCACCTACGCACATGTCCCCAGCCCAAACCTAGAGTGATGGTTATGAAGCCAGCCATGGCTCACAACAACGGCCTCACTCCTATGCTGACTCTGCATCCAAATTGCAAGAAGGACTTACATTGATTCAAGTCATGGTCTTTGAGCTATGACGAGACCTAGACGACCTATTGTTTTGAATGGAGATCCTGGATGGGAAGGCAACGCAATTCCTGCAAATGCTCTCAGCAATGCAGGGGGTTTTCCACCCTTTTGCTGGAGAAGCAAATGAAACAGAGGTTGAACCACCAATTCTAGCACCAGCTCCACATGGGACTATGGAGGAAGACACTACACCAATCGAGGAGGAAGCAGTACCACTCAGGGACCCAATTCCCAATGACACCTCCATGGATGCGTGGCCAAACTAAAAGCCTACCACCTGACACAAGTGTCTCCTTGTTGGGCTAGCGGGTTGTCTAAATTTTATTTTTCCACATAGGTCCTGCAGTTATATTTTGTCTGTTTCAATTATTTCATTGTTAGAAGAAAGGTCAAGTTGGTCACCCACAGGGGGTTGTAATTTTTTATTTTAAGACTGGTCATGACTGGTAATTTAAGACTTGGTCTCTGGACATGTTCGGTTGGCTGAATGGGTTTCACTTTGGGGCAGTGCAGTGTTTACAGTCTAAAACAATGTGATGATACTGTAATTTTTTCTTTTGGCAGTTTTTTTATACAATTTTACTTACAAATATATATATTCATGAATAGTATACTTAGTACTAAAGAGTGACAAATCATAACGTTATTTGCATGGTCTACCACCAACACATTATTTCTATAAAATAAATGATAATTCTCTCGTGGACATAATATCTCAGATAAATTCCCAAATGTTGAAAGGAGGGGGCTCATCTAACCAATATTGTATGTCAAAATATATAAATTTCTCATAATAGAACTAAAATTATATATGGTGCATATGAAAACATGTGTCATGAACAATGATGGGCCTAACATATCGTGGTTTAAGCTTCACAATTGTGTTAAGGGAAATATTCACATCATTATTACTCTCCTTAAAATTGTTGAACAATTCCACTTGAGTAACATGCGTTATATGATTGGCATGATTTTCATAGTGCACAATGTCTTTTCATTTGGTTAAAAATGAGAATTCAAATGCCAAAACTCTTACACCCTACCCCTCACATTATCTAGAAGTTTATATCGGTATGGATGCCTACAAATAATATCCCAACGTGAAAGTTCATCATCCTTGTCTAATTGAACCATGAATTTGTTATGTTTCTATAATATTTTTATCAAGGTTATTAACAATTTTGTACTCATTGGCATCAAACAACTTGATGTAGTTCCTTTTGCAATGACACTTATTATTAATTCTCTACTAACAGCCTTGGCATCTCTGGATCGCTTTTTTCCAACTGAGGAAGGACCAAGGTCACATGTTCTAAGAATGCATCATTTACCTTAGTGATTTTGGCACTTTTAATTCCCAATTATCAAACTCATCTCTTAGAGTTTTGTTCTTTAAGAATGTACATAACATTTGAACTTGTGCTATGACACCTTTACCTTTGAAATATTTTTTGACCAATTCACTTTATCTTGAATTGTGCAATCATGCATCGTCGGTCTCATTTCTTCAAATTTAGTTGCATCCAAAAAATTATCGTCAAAGGGGATTTTGTTGCAATTGGTGTTTGATTTATGTGAATGCTCATTATGGTAGGATATTTTTTGGGTTAGATGTTGCCCTGTTTAAAAATACAAATTTGTAATTTGAATAAGAAATATATACATTTCAAAATATTTTTAAGAACTTGGACAAATCAAAGAGCTAGGAAATACATGATTTAAAATTTAGGAAATTCTTGACTCGCCAATGGTGTCGATATCAACATTGTCTTGATCATTCATGTTATCAATAAGTTCCTCGAGATAAGTCAACCTCATTTCATTGTCATCATCATGTGCCTCCATATCTCTTTCATCAAATTCATTCGTAATCGTGATTTTTTTCATTCCTTTCATATAAATCATCTCTCTTGTGATCATGCTTCCATTAGCATTTTCTTTGGCATCCTATGTTCAAAGAATTTTAGAAACTTTTCCAATGCCAATATTACACAAGTTAGAAGCCTAATTCTACAAGACATGAGGAAAATTCCAATATCCTAGAGCCAAAATTCCACAATTGATTGGGAAAATTCAAATATCCCAAAGCCAGAATTCCATAACTGATCGTAGGAAATTCCAATGTCTAAAAGCCAAAATTCCACAAGTTATCAAACAAATTCCAATAATCCAAAGCCAAAATTCTACAAGTGATAAAAATAGTTGAAATATCCTAAAGTTGAAAAATAATTAACCCTTTATCCTCGCTCTTTTCGGAGGTACAACTAACCCTTTATCCTCTATTTTTTTCGAGGTAATTCGAATATGAGTGACATAAACAATATTTTCAGCCAAGAATATATATAAAAATCTCGGATGAAATATTATTTTAATTAGAGTCCATTGGCTTGAAAACATTCTTGGGCTTGGATTTAATAAAACTCTAGGCCAATAGTTTACTTTAACCCAATATTATTTTGTTTGCGGAAAAAATCTTTGCCAAGAGATGAAAACACTCTCACTTGAGAAGTTTTGGTCAAACAAAACAACAAATTTTGTTGCAATTTTTCAAAAACTTGAAACTTCAGCAAAGGTGGACCCTTGCAATTTTTGAAGATTATATGTTGAACCTACAAACAATGAATTCATGTTTGAATCTATTTTATAGTGATATAAGTGTCAGAAAGTTGGCTTAGGTTGATGGACAGTTGGTATGGATTGTTGGTTTTCATTGATGTCAACCATTGGAGAGCGATATTGTAGATTCATGTCAACCCTTAGTGATTGATATCAACCCTTGGAGAAAGTCCGGTAGCACAAAGGTTTGGGTAATGGACCCAATTTTGTTTGATGTATAACAGTATGTGTTTTAATATATTTGAAGGTAATACTATTCTATATGGGTAGTACATGTCATGCCATTTCCGCTGGTATGTGGAACATCACATAACTCCTCACGGTTAGAGAGTTATGGCCATGTGAAGTTGGAGAACCCAGGTTTGGGTATTGGAACCAAGTTTGTTTGATGTATAATGGTATGAGTTTTGATATATTTTCAGGTATGATTATTCTATATGGATATTACATTTCATGCCATTTCTGGTGGTATGTGGAACATCACATAACTCCTCACGATTTGAGAGTTATGGCCTTACGAATTTGGAGGACCTCATATGTTGGCTTGAAGCCCCAAAATGTCAAAGAAGTCAAAGTGCTTGAAAAGAAGAAATTATTTAAATAATAAAGTGAAGTGGCAAAATCAAAAAAGATTTTTTAAATAATAAAGTGAAGTGACAAAGTCAAAGAGGATTATTTAAATAATAAAGTGAAGTGACCAAGTCAAAGAGGATTATTTAAATAATAAAGTGAAGTGACCAAGTCAAAGAGGATTATTTAAATAATAAAGTGAAGTGACAAAGTCAAGGAGTATTATTTAAATAATAAAGTAAATGGAGAACTTTCTAATTATGGAAAGTGGTTAGAAGTGGGTTAGCCCTAAAATAAGGAAATTGGGTTAAGATGGTTAAAAGGTAACCCCTTGAGGAAGCTACATGAAAGTATAAATAAGAGGCAATGCTCTCTCATTTTAATCACTTGATAATATTGAATATATATAGTTGACTGAGGTAACCAAAGGATATCTAAGACAAATTTCAGAGGGAAGGTGAAGTAAAGAAGGCCAAAATTCAAGGGAGGATAAATTATTTTGATGATGCCTTCTAAGGTATGTTATTTACAGGTCACCTCACCATTTTCGCAATAACTTTTTTTTTTCTAGAATGATTTAGACCGTGAAATTGGGAGGCCATTGAGGAAACATATCAGAGTAGTTGTGGTATGAATTTCATCTTGTGGGTCGTTATATTTTTGGAGTTACACTCCATGGAAAATAGGGTTTGTGGCTAGTCCTGAAACTAGTCTAAAAAAGGTGTTTTGGGTAAAAACGTCATAACTTCTTCATAACATATCCAAATTTAGTAAGACCAAATGTATTGGTTAGAGTATAATCTGTAGTATTCTTTGTAAAATTTTCAGATCCATACAAAAAATATTCTGTGCGGGGCACGCTCTACAAGTTCGCACTCTAGAATAAGCCAGAATTCAACAAGCTATGTAATTTTTGCTATAACTTCTTTTTTGAGAGGTTCCAAGTAGTGACACCTAGAGGAATTGCATAAAACACATTGAAGAACATTGTGTACTATTTTCAGATCTTTATTCATTACAGGTACATAGTTATGATTATTTCAAGTTAGGGTTGTTGACTAAACCAAAACTAGTCATGTGAGACTAAAGTAAAGTTTGATGAAAATGATGGTCTCTTGTTGTTAAAGTTAAGTAATGTTTGCAGGTATGTGATCATATACACCAGGTCTATTACATATTTACAAATCATATTTGTATGATGAAATTGATGAGGGATTTTGGTTGAGGTACATGTTGGGTACATGGTTGAGAGAAGTAGTTGATGAGTTGGCACATACATGAGGTGTATAGTTGATGATGTTGGTACATCTTGATGAGTCATAGTTGATGAGTATTTGATACATGATTGGTACATACTTGGTACATGGTTGGANATTGGTATATTATTAGAAGCACATATTGATCTTGGTGATGATTATGAGTTGTTGTGTTATGCTTGGTTGATGCACATCTTTGAGAGTTGTCTTTGTGATTGATATTGGTGACTAGATCTGATTTGGTTGATAAGATTGATGAGACAGGTTGTTGTGATAGATTGTTTGGACAAGTTGTTGTGACAGGTTATTCGAACAGGTTTGGTGCATGGTTGATGCACTTATTCATGGTATAGGTTGAGGTATAGTTTGGTGCATGGTTGATGCACTTTTTTATGGTACAAGTTGATTACAGGTTGTTTGGTGCAAGTTGGTGCATGGTTGATGCACTTGTTTATGGTACAATTTGATTACAGGTTGAGGTACAGGTTGATGCATGGTTGATGCATGGTTCAAGTTATTGGTACAGGTTGTTTGGTGCAGGTTGATAGGTACAGGTTTACAGCAGTATATCTCACAGTGATAGTGCGATAGTGGTTCCATCATTCTACTTATATACCAAGGTGGTTGGATGGGGCAAGGACAGGTGGTTGTAGCCACCTTCTTGTTGTAGTCAAAGAACATAGGGGGTTGTAGCCTCCTTCTAGTTGTAGTCAAAGAATTGGGGATTTGGAGCTTTCCTCAGGTTGTAGCCTGAGAAACTAGGGGGTTGGAACCTCCTTCCAATTGCAGCTAGAAAACAAAGGAAGTTGGTTCTTTCAATGAATGTAATTCTTAAAGACATATAAGAAAAATCATTATGTGGTTTTCTACCGCTTTGAGTTTCCACGTAAAACACTGGTGTATTGTGTATGTGTGTGATTGCTCATTTGTTCATTGTTTATTTACTTTGCAACTATTGGATGATAATGCTACATTAATATAACACTTGCATTTTATGGTGAAAAAGGATTACATTGCTCTATTACTGATTCACCCCCCCTCTTAGTAATCCAACAATAAGAATTGTTAATTTTGTTAAGAATTGCTATTTTTTTATCATTTTGTTCTAAACATTATCACTTGAGAATTTTGTTGTTCTCAAAATTGACTGGAATGAAAATTCAATATCGTCAAAATCACAATACCAAAAAATTAGCAAAAATCATAGTGCACTTCCTCACTCTATCCTCTTCAAATTCGTATTTTTAGTTTTATTTGTAATGATCACATCAAAAAGAAAATTGGTGGACACAAAAATGTGTTGATACAACACCATTTTTTGTTTTTCTCTATTTTAATAAATGATAAAATATAGTAAGTAAATCCGAAAAATTAAAAATATATATAATCCAGGCACTAGTGAAATCTATGTATATTATGAGCACATGAATGCTTACCTTAAAATGAATAGCCATCTTTGAAAAAACTAGATTCCCACATAAGCCACACATTATCCTTACCTAAACTTTTAAAATATATGCAATTAATAAACATCATATTTATCGCATTATGTGTCCATAAATATTTTTAAAAAACATAAGTATGGAGTTAAGACAATTCTCTACAAATATTGTTTTAACTTCAAAGTGAATATCTCAAATAAAATAGGATTTTAGAGGGGTTGAAGTTGGAAAAACAAAAAAATGAAATTTTCTTCATTAAAAACAAGTAAAAATGTTGCCCGTTTTCATGTTTTCTCCCTATATTTACTCTAAATGGTGGAGCTTAATTTGGTGGGATTGTGTCTAGAAAGTAAAGAAGATCAATGAGAGAAATATTATATGGAAGTAATTAAAAAAATACTTTCAACATAAGTATCTCTGTAATCGTAATCATGAAGGTAAAGTCCATGAATTCCATGAGCTAAAATTGGGACAAATGACCGCAAATGAATATGTAACCAAAATTTTGGAATTGTTGAGGTATTCAAATATGTCCAAGACAATAAGGTAAAAATCAGCATATCTTAAGTGGATTTCCTCAATCTTATATGGACATTATTAAATTTGATGAGCCTTATGTTGAAATTTCACTATACTACAATTCATGCAAATTCATAAATTCCACCTCAAACTTGAAGTTCCCTTGATCTATTTTTTGTGTGATTTTAACCTTAGGGATGAATTTGAAATATAAAAATTATAGCAGTATCTATTTCATTTATGTCCAACCAAATACATTATCCAAACCAAGAAAAAAAATATGGAACAAATTTATTTCAATGCAACAATGCTTCATCCCTTTGGGCACACTTCCCAAGCATATAATAAATCTGAAAATAAATTATAACAAAAAATTTATTACAATAGTAAATTTGCCCCTTTAGCTTCTATATGTTTGTTAAATCACTTATCAAAATATGTTCAATGTTATGTCAAACAACCAGCATAACCAATGATAGAAACTATTCAATTATGAATATAACATACACCAAAAATCAAATATGAAAGTACACAAAGTTTGGACAATATAAACACTTCATATATATCTATAAGATGAAGTACAATTACATACTACATCTTAATACAAGTTGGTACAAGTCATACTCTCTGAATCCTGGTTAGGGAAACCATAATAAAACCTTAGCCACCAACTCCTCCTAGCTAGGAATCACTCACATCCAATGTTGGTTACTCCACCAAAGATTCTCAGCAAGATAGCTTACAATCTAGAAAGTACTCCTTGTCACCTTCACTTGCATCACATAATCATACAAGATATTCTCCCTTGGTCTTCTCCACATCAAGCACTCCAAGTAGTACTAGGGTTTCCAAATGCCACAAAACCCTAGTCTTCTTCTCTCACAAGAAATGTCAGATCAAGTGCTCCCTTTACTTCTTTAGGGTTTCTCCCAAACCCTAGATTCCCTTGTCTTCTCAGAGAAAAAACCTAACCCTATTCTTCTCTTGAATCTCCTAAATAACCTTGGTGATTTAACAAAAGAGAGGAAATACAATGAAGTAGAAGTACAAAGAGACTAGTTTTCTTTAGCTCTTACATCTCTAGCACAATAATGTCATCACATGATTGAACATGAACTAAATGAATGAAAAATATTCTCTCCTCCTTTCATTTATATGAAATCTGAGCGAGGCTAACAAAAATGAAATGGACCTTCTCTACAATTACAAGTACCCTAACTAGACAATAGATAATCCCAAATGTGAAGGTATCCAACCCTAAGTGACACATGTCAAGCTCTAAGGCATGCATGTCCAACAAGCAAGGGTCTCAAGGTGTGTGCTCCATGAGATGTGTCTAACACTCCTCCTTCAAAGGAATCTAATGCTCCAATGCTCCCTCCTAATCCATGTGTGCCTCTGCATCCACCACATCTACATGATCACTCCTCAACCCAAGACTCCTTAATTCAAGTGCAAACATCTATGCAAACAACCAAGTATCCCCATGCTACTTAGGGCTCAACACCTTCCCTATATGCCTAATGATCCTCCTCTAAGTGGGTTATTCTTATAAGAATGAAATAAAACTCTCCTTGTTTTCACTCCATGAAGAAAGTCACTAAGACACATAGGTATCCAATGATCCAAGGAAGTATACCACATAAGCATCAAGTCAAGGCATAGAAATCCATGAGTACACTATCTCCAATGTGTATGTACATCACGGTACAACTAGATTATCCAACACACAGTGCACCCCACTTCACATGAAGCATTAATAATCATGGTGTAAACAGTTTTGAAGGAACTCCAAAATCTAACACCTTAGACACTTGAAGAGGCAATTAGAAAATCCAAATGTTGTTATGAACGTAGCAAAGGAAATCTAGATTTCAAAAATACATGGAAGGAAAAGAAAAGAGTAAAATTTTACCAAAGGATTAAAGGGTTCAATCCTTCTCATTTTAGAAAGTAGTCAGGGACCTTCAAGAAAAATCAACCAACCAAAGTGGGACCAAGCCAATTAAGTTTTTTTTGAAAGAGGTCATATTATTCAATGTTGGGGGTGTGGAGAAGACCACATGTATAGGATTTGACCCTATTAGAAAGAAAAAACCAGGACTATTCACAACATCCAAGAGGTCGTTATTGTGAATGATGTGGAATGAACAATTCATTTTATTTATGTTTAATAAGAAAACCACCAAAAACAACATCAATCCATTGTGGTTGAAGTTAAAGGTAAGAATGTTAAGTAATCCATTTTCATTTTAATTGATCCAAGATCTAGTCACAATTATGTTACTCCTAAATTTGGTGAAACTTGTGCTCTTAAGAAATGTAAGCATAGTAATTCATAGCTATTTTAGATGGCCATTAGGACCAAGAGAAATGTTATTAAAATGGTGTAGATTTTTCCATTAGAGTTGAATGGTCTCTTTTCACAAGAAAATTTGAATACTTTTCCACTTGGTTCTTATGATTTTCTCGATGGTATGGACTAGTTAGAATCAAATTGAGTTAATATCGAATATTACAACAAAATTTTTGATTGCATTGATGAATATGGAAACTCAAGGACGGCTAGAGGAATCCAAAAGGAAAACTCTGTTAGGAAAATTTCATCTATGCAACTGAAAAAATGTTTTAAAAATGATGCCAATAGTATGTAGCCCATATATTGGAATCAACATAATATAAAGGTACAAAACTTAAAGATTATATTGTATTGCAAGACTTAAGTGATGTATTTATTGATGAAGTTCTAGGACTTCCTCCAAATAAGGACATTGATATCTTAATTGATCATGTACCTAGAGATACACCAGTTTTCAAGACTCCCTACAAAATGAGTACCCCAAAGTTTATAGAGATAAAAATGAAATTGCAAGACTTGATGGATAAATGATAAACCTATCCAAGTGTGTCTCTATGGGGAGCACTTGTGTTGTTTCTTAAGAATAAGAATTGAACTCTCATGTTGTGTATTGGTTATAGGCAATTAAATATAGTCATAATGAAGAACAAGTATCCCCATGCTACTTAGGGCTCAACACCTTTCCTAGATTCCTAATGATCCTCCTCTAAGTGGGTCATTCTTCGAAGAAAGAAAGAAAACTCTCCTTGTGTGCACTCCATGAAGAAAGTAATTGAGTGACATAGGTCTCCAATGATCCAAGGAAGTGTGCCACATAAGCATCAATTCAAGGCATAGCAATCCATGAGTATACTATCTCCAATGTGTATGTCCACCACGATACAACCAGAGTATCCAACACACGGTGCACCTCACATCACATGAAGCATCAATAAGCATGGTGTAAACACTTTTTAAGGAACTCCAAAATCCAACACCTTATGCACTTGAAGAGGCAGTTAGAAAGTCCAAATGTTATTATGAACTTAGAAAAGGAAAACTAGATTTCAAAAATACATGGAAGGACAAGAAAAGAGTGAAGTTTTACCAAAGGAATAAAGGGTTCAATCCTTATCATTTTATAAAGTATCCAAGGACCTTCTAGAAAAATAAAAAATCCAAAGTGGGAGCAAGCCAATTGAGTTTTTTTGGGGAAAGAAGCCATATTATTCAATGTTGGGGATGTGGAGAAGACCACAAGTATAGGAATTGACCCTATTAGAAAGACAAAACCAAGACTATTCACAACATCCAGGAGGTAATTATTGTGAATGATGTGGAATGAACAATTCATTGGATTTATGTTGAATTAGAAAATCACCAAAAATAACATCAATCCATTGTGGTTGAAGTTAAAGGTAAGAATGTCAAGTATTCCATTTTCATTTTAATTGATCCAAGATCTAATGACAATTTACTTCTAAAGTTGGTGAAATTTGTGCTCTTAAGAAATGTGAGCATACTAATTCATGGCTAGTTCAATTGGCCATTGGGACCAAGAGAAAGGATACTAAAATGGAGGAGAGTTTTCCATTAGAATTGAATGGATTCTTTTCACAA
The DNA here is from genome assembly GCA_032191745.1 of Picea mariana. Classification (NCBI taxonomy): domain Eukaryota; kingdom Viridiplantae; phylum Streptophyta; class Pinopsida; order Pinales; family Pinaceae; genus Picea; species Picea mariana. The sequence continues at coordinate 99,759 of JASDQU010101147.1, read as the reverse complement.
GCAAATTTGAATATTTTTCCACTTGGTTCTTATGATGTTCTCGATGGTATGGACTAGTTGGAATCAATTTGAGTTAATATTGAATATTACAACAAAAAAATTTATTGTATTGATGAATATGGAAACTCAAGGACAACTAGAGGAATCCAAAAGGGAAACTCTGTTAGGAAAATTCCATCTATGAAACTGGAAAAATGTTTTTAAAAATGATGCCAATATTAGGCAGCCCATATATTGGAATCAACATAATATAAAGGTCCAAAAATTCAAGATTATATTGTATTGAAAACTTAAGTGATGTATTTATTGATGAATTGCCATGACTTACTCCAAAGAAGGACATTGATATCTTAATTGATCATGTACCTAGAGCTACATCGGTTTCCAAGACTCCCTACAAAATGAGTACCCCAAAGTTTATAGAGCTAAAAATTCAATTGCAAGAGTTGATGGATAAATAATAAACCTAGCCAAGTGTGTCTCCATGGGGAGCACTTGTGTTGTTTCTTAATATGAAGAATTGAACTCTCATGTTGTGTATTGGTTATAGGTAGTTTAATATAGTCATAATGAAGAACAAGTATACAATGCCTCAAATAAATGACTTGTTTAACCAAATTAGAAGGGAAATGGTATTCACATAGATTGATTTGAGATCATTTAAGCCAAAATTAATGAAAACTACATCTAGAGGACAATCTTCAGAATAAGGTATGGCCATTATGAATTCATAGTGATGTCATTCATTGTTACAAATGCACCAACTACATTCATTTTTGTTATGAATAGTGCTTCCAATAAGTATTTAGAGAAATTTGTACTAGTTTTTTTTGGATGATATACTAATTTATTGTGAGAATGGAGAGAGCATGAGAGTCACTTGAGGATTTTTTTGAAAGTACTAGAGAGGATAAGTTATAAGTGAAACTAATCAAGTGTAATTTTATTAGAAGAAAATCCATAATTTGGATCACATTATTTCTAAAAAATGAATATTAGTGGATATGGAATAGAGTGAGACCATAATGAATTGGCCCACTTCAAGAAATATAATAGATGTTAGGTTATTCATGGTTCTTGCTAATTATTATTGGAGATTTATATTTGGATTTTCCATAATTTCTTACCCAATTTGTTCTTTGCAAAAGAAAGGAAAGAAGTTTGAATGGCCCCAAAGTTGTGAGAAAATCTTTTAGTTGTTGAAAAATCTTCTTGCAAGTGCTCCAATTCTAAAAATTTTAGACCTAGATAAATGTTGTTTTGTGTGCACTAATGCATGCATTGAAAGAAATGGTGGAATTCTCATGCAAGGCAACCATGTAGTATGTTATGAGTCATGGAAATTGAAGGAACATGAAAAAAATTATGTTCCTCGTGACTTGGAACTTGTTATAGTAGTGCATGACATGAAAAATGTGGAGGCACTACTTAATGATCAAGAGATTTGAGCTCAATATTAATCGCAAGAAGTTCAGCATCTATTTGTTCGACGAAACTTGAGTGTTGAGTAAGAAACATAATTAAACTTCTTTGTGATTTTGATTTTGAGATCAGGCACATAAAATTAAAGGAAAACAAAGTTGTAATTGCACTCAATGTTATAGAAAGATTTGCCTCACCTTATGCAAATTTGCTCAGAAGGCATTTCTCCATTTTCCTATGCAAACATGAAGTCCCTTTTTGCAAATCCCAGAGATAAAAACAATATTTTTCCACATATACGCGCCCTAACTATTATACAACATGTGTATACGCATGTTGCACCACTACAGCCCATGTACATCGGGTTTTGTGCCCAAAATTAAAAATAGTGTCAGGTTTCCATGTCACATCACGGGATCCATGATTTTTGACCTTCCATATACTGGAAAGTTTCTGACTTGGCACTTCAATTTCACTTGAAGGCTATAAATGGGCCATATCCAAGCTGTGGAAAGGAGAAGAAGAATTCAACTTTGAGAGAAAAGTTACTATGGAGAAATTATTCACTTCATATTGAGTCTGCATCCATTTGTCCTTTTAAGTCTGAACACATTGTTTAGCCCTCAAGCTCTTCCCTACTTGATTGAGAACCTCATTGTCTCTCTTATATGAGCTTGCCTTGGGTGGAGGATTGAAGTGGTGGAGGACTAGCTGGAAGGGACTTAGTTTCTCGGTTCTGAACCGTGCTAGCACAAAAGTTTGTAATTCATTCACTTATGTTGATTACATTTTAATAGAAATACTCTTTTCTCTTCCAATTAATATCGTACAAATATTTGAATTGTTATTCCATGGGCATTATTTTTATGAATGTTGATGGATTATTCTATTGAATGTGATAACCTTATATATTATCACCATATGTTGTGTTTCTTGGTTGTTGAGGACAAGTTGTGGGTGTATTTCTTTGAGTCAAGTGCTCAACAGTGGAATTCATTGAACGTCTGGACGAGGTAGGCTATTTATCTTGTCTTGTTGGAATATTTGTTTATATAGCATACCTAGGATTAGATTTGATTTCTGCAGTCATTTCCATCTGTTGTGGTTTACCCCTTTCCATAGATATTTTCTCCTCGTAATAGAATTAGCAACCATACTAGGGATAGGATCTTCTTTTCGGGGTTTGGAGTGTTTTTCTCCTTTGATTGTTCTCGTTTATATTGATTTTCTTTTCGTATGATTGCTTGACATCCTCTGTTCATTTTGAGTCTGAGTTTCTTAGCCTTATCCTTAGTCTAGCAGTGTTTTAACACATATACATAGGTTTTTACCTAACAATCACGTACATATGCATGATGTCCTTCTGCAAGAGGTGTATATATGCAATTTTCTCCTGAATAGTCATGTACATCATCCTTTTTTTCTTGGTTGTTGAGTTTGATGTTTGTTGGGTAAGTTTTGATTGTTGTTGAGTCTTCTTGGGTCTCTATTATGATTGTTAAGTGTCTGTGGAATGATAGGAAACCTTTCTTTGGTTGAATTTTCAGACGGTGCCTTTATCATCATCATTTTCATTGATTGTACTTGCATCTTGGGATGGGTGTTTGCTTCTTGATATCCTACTTGATTTGTCTATGTTTACATACAGTAGAATCTTAATATCAAGTTGTTGTTTAGTCCTTGCATTTTCATTCTTTTATATTGAAAATACAAAAATATTAAGCATTTTTCATTGTTGGCATTTGATCTCTTGGGTCCTTACCATTGATATTAGCATATGTATAGAAAGATTGCATCTTATTTGGAATTGCAGAACTAAATTGAAAATTGCATTTGAAAATCTTATCATTTATTGGGAATTGAAGTTAGGACTTTGCATTTTATTCATATTCATTTATTTTACTTGCTAAGTCATAACATCATTAGTTTCATGACCACACCTTTTTTGAGTAAGCAAGGCCACTAAAAGCGGCAATGATAATTTAAAATTGATTAGAAATGATTTTATTTTCTAGGGTGCACAAACTAGCTTAAGATTTAGAGCCTTGGAATAGGATTTTGTGAGTAAACTTCTCCAAGGCTATTATATCAACATATGTGTCTGACTAAGGGAGTGATGAAATCCATTGTATAATTGGTGACGTCAGGAGGCTCCGCTTGCACCAGAGTTAAGCACGAGGTCATGTGAGGTTGGTTGAGGGGATATCTCCCCAATACCTTCTTAGCGTCAGATATATTTATGGGGATATATTTGTATATGGGGATATTGCTAGTAACTTTACCTCTATGAGAGGCGGTGATTTCAGGGTTTCGGGCTTTGTTACCCTACCCATATGGTATACCTGACTTACTAATGTTCGCCTATGCATCGGTTATACTGTGGTTGCTTAGTTTCTTTACATAGGTACCACATAGGTTACTTGCAGGGGTTATTTTACAAGTACCCTGGGTCAAATAAGGGTCGAACAAAACACAACCTTTATGGAGGATTACCTTTCCGGATGGGTCTGAACGAATGGTTGTTAAGCCCACAAGAGCCCTTATAACTGATTTTGTTACCTCCGATGTTTTGTAGGGAGCCTCAGGCCCCTCTTGGGTGAGGCATATCTACTTTAGGGAGGGAGGCCCCTTTCATCCACTTTATCATGTTTGTGTGCATATTGGCCTTTTGTTTATTTTGGTGTGCTCTTTGATCATTAGTTGAACTTAGGATTTTGTATTGCACCATGATTTTTCATTATCATGGATAGTGGAGTCCATTTGGCTCCCTCATTTAGCACTACCTCCCCCATGACATTCGCTCATTTCATGGGGATGATTTCATCTGTGTTTCATAATGGTATGTAGAATTATGATACTCATTTAATGCCTTGGGTCTCTAATCATTTTACTCTTTATATTCCAAACATGCCTTCACCCTTTCCATCATCTCCCTCACCTTCTTATATGAATCCTAGTTTTGGATCCAGGGGCACTATGGCTACGTTGTCTACCTCTTTGTCTGATAGGAATCATATCCCTCAACTGACTCTCACTGTGGGAGGTTGTAATCTCCCTTCTTATGGATCCAATCCTGGCTTCATCCTTCTAGGAGAAATTTCTCAAATGGGTGGTTATTCTACCAATTACACCCCATCTATGTATCCTTTGTTCGCTATGCCAGTTTCTACGAACACTCTTCCTATGGCAGGCCTCCATATTTCCTCTAGTATTTCATACAGAGGGAATCAGTTTTATGGTACAGGATACCCCCTTCATGGAACCCCTTCGTATGGGGGAAATATATATCCTCATATGAATAACCGATGTCACACCTTTTTATGTTCGCAGACATCTGCTTCGATGATGATTCCTTTAAAAACCTCTATGGATCAATTAGGTGGAGGTTACTACCTTTCCAGGAAGGAACAAGGTGTATACCAGGATCCTTCCTGGCCTACAATTTCTCAAAACAATTCTTTCCCGAGAACTTGGTCTCAAATTCCACAACTAACCACCACCACCAGTCCAGTCACTGTAAGTCATACTGGAATTCCATCACCAACCTCTGCTAGTCATGTTGGAGATTGGTCAAAAACCTCTGCAAGCCATGTTGGAGACCAACAACCAGCTGATGCAAGTCATGTTGGGGGAACAACTCTAGTCACCATGATTCATACTGGCATCACATCTCCAACCTCGGTCAGCCATGTTGTAGAATCATTTCCAACCTTTTTACATCATGTAATGGATGAATCACCAGTATCTTTCAATCGCACTGAGAGCATGTCACCAGCCATTACGAGTGACATTGGAGGAATTCATACGATTGAGAAGCCTCGACGTATAGGATGTAAGCCTAAGTTCCTTTTTAGGATTTGCAAAGGAGGTAATTTAACTCGATTGTGCCCTACTACTGTGATAGTAGAAGAAGTGCATTTTGTATCCGATAACCCTTTAGGTTCGGAGTCGTCTTTGGTTTCCCAAAATTTTGTTTCTCCTTTGATTGACACAACATTAATGTCGATGCAATCTTCACCCAACACCACTCCTAGTTTGAGGAGCGAGGCTTCTTTTGACCATGTCATTAACATTTCTATTCATGCACCTTCTAAACAAGGGCAAGTTTTACTCTCTCTGAGTACTCTCCCTCCAAGCCTTAGAGAGGTTCCCTTTGACTGGGATGGTCTTGTGGGGTATCAAATTACTTCTCCTATTCCATTTCAAATAAGAGGGGTTCTCTGATATATCATTGAGAAGGTAACATCCACATGTATTTTATCCTCCTCTACTTGGAAAGATCTGGGTTTTCCCAAGCTAGTGTCAGTTGTTCGTAAGTTGTTGACCTTTCACAAAAGTCATGCATGAGAGCCCTAGCCTCCCCCATGATATGTCTCTTAGAAAACTCCCAATGAGTCTGGTTTAATCTCTTTTCTGACTCTCTCAAAAAGTGAAAAGATTGTCGAGTGAACTTGTCTCTTTCACACTCGTAAATTGGATTTAAAAGGACATCTGTTTGGTGTAGTTTTACCCCTTTTTCAAACCAAGTAGACTAAGATTACGAAAAAGGACATTTTTTGGCGTTAAGTTGTAATTGCATCCCATTCTCTTGCTTGCAGTATTGAGCCTATTGTCGGTTCTCTCTTTTTCATTATAAGCCTTTCACCTCAGTGGTTTGCATCATCATCCAAGCAGAGCCTTGTTTATCTCCTTTGCAGCTTGACACCCTATACCCAAGAGGAAACATTCCCCAAAGTGTCCATCTCCCGCATGCACCTCCTTGCATTGAGCATGGGTATGTTCCACTATTCGAAATAGTTTCTTACTTGTGACACTCGTTTCCTCCTATGTATCATAGTATTCATTTGAATATGAAAAAACAAAAGAATATTATCTTATATTGGCAGCAGTCGTGTCACCTTTGAACGGAGCACAAACTTTTGAGTCCACATGTCATCAAAATTTTGGGTTTATCATGACCATAGGAATTTGAGCTCATTACCGAGAGTTTACTCCCTCGACTAGTTACTCTTTCAGTCCCTATGGAGAGTTTGATTGATGCCTCCTGCATCACAAAGTTTCATCATCGAGTCTATGCTTCCAGAGTCATCCATATGTCTCATGCTCTTGTTCATAGGATGTCTATCAACCTATTTTGGCCATTCCTCAGAACTCTTGACTTTGCATGTCGACCATACCCTCAGTGTGTCTCAGAGTTACATGAAGTTGTATTCCTATTATGCACCCTGGTCCTACTTTCCTCATTGATAGTAACCTTGAACCCAACAGTCAACATTTCATCATTGATTGTTGAATGGGGGGTTTCCCTTGTGTTCGATGGCAAGAAATCTATTCACACATTGGGATTCATGTAGTGTCTTGGATTATATTATCCTTATTGGTGATTTCCTCGCTTTTGTTAGCAGTTTTCCTTATCGGATGATATTCAGAGGGTATTTTTTGTGTCCCTCTTGCATCTGGTACACGCGAAAGATGCATAAGGTCATTGGTTCATGAACATGTTCTTTGTCCAATTTCCTCCAAATCATCAAGCTCCTGCTTTGTACCTCATGCTGAATGATGAGAGATGCCTCAATGCCTCCTTTCAGTGGGTCTCCTTCCATCGACTTCAGCCCATCTATTTTGGAAACGAGACCTAGAGTCCTATGAGTACCTAGAGGCTTGTAGTCATTAGTGGTAGGTTCTCTCGCCATCGACAGTTGGGAATACATCAATGTCCCTTAAATGATGGATTCTTCAAGCGTTTGACCCTGACACCTTTATTCACACTTGTAATAATGTACTTGGTGCCTTGATACCTACTTTCATTATTGGTAGGTTGTCTCGTGTTTGTTAACGGTATACCGTAATGATTGGTAATCAAACAAAGTATCATTGTGTTTGACCTCAACTCCTTTATTCACACGATGTATCATTGCACCTTTGGCGAATCGTGTAGAATACTGGAAGATATCAGTTCATAGTCGCAACTTTCCTGAGTTGTTGCTATATTTCATTGGACCAATATCTATGTGACTTCAATGAACATGAGAGATCATATTGTACTCCATTGTATACAGATATTTTCAGATTGATTTTGAGACTGGTGTTACTGGGAAGTGTTTGTGACTATGAAAACCTTTGGCATATAGACACCTTTGTACTTCCTACTCATGGCCATGAACAGTTGTTTGGTATATTTTCACATGGATCTGCAGTGTAATTCAAATGGGCAGCCATGTGCACAAAGTCAGTACAAATTGTAATATCCTCATGAGAAACTAGTTCTTCCAGCTGGGTCTCCATTAATCCACTACTAGGTATTATAATGTATTTTGGCCATTGCAGATACCCCTCTGACCTCACCCATTAGGGGGCATCTATTATAGCAAGATTTCCCTCACCTTATGAAAATTTTCTCAAAAGGCCTCTTTCCATTTCCCTATGTAGACTTGAAGTCCCTTTTTGCAAATCCTAGAGCTAAAAACAATATTTTTCCACATATATGTGCCCTAACTATTATAAAGCATGTGTATATGCATGTTGCACCACTACAACCTGTGTACATCGGTTTTCATGCCCAAAATTAAAAAATAATGTCGGGTTTCCATGTCACATCACGGGATCCATGATCCTTGGCCTTCCATATACTAGAAATGTTCCAACTCAACCCTTCAGTTCCACTTGAAGGCTATAAATGGGTCATATCCAAGCTGTGGAATGGAGAAGAAGAATTCAACTTTGAGAGAAGTTACTCTGGAGAAATTATTCACTTCATATTGAGTCTGCATCCCTTTTTCCTTTTAAGTCTGAACACATTGTTCAACCCCAAAGCTCTTCCCTACTTGATTGAGAACCTCATTGTATCTCTTATATGAGCTTGCCTTTGGTGGAGGATTGAAGTGGTGGAGGCCCAACTGGAAGGGACTTAGTTTCTCGGTTCTGAACCGTGTCGGCAAGGAAGTTTGTAACTCATTCACTTATGTTGATTACATTTTAATAGAAATACTCTTTTCTCGTCCAATTAATATCATACAAATATTTGAATTGTTATTCCATGGGCATATTTGTTATGAATCTTGATGGATTATTCTATTGAATGTGATAACCTTATATATTATCACCATATGCTTGTGTTTCTTGGTTGTTGAGTACAAGTTGTAGATGTATTTCTTTGAGTCAAGTGCTCAACCAAGGACTTCATCGAATGTATGGACGAGGTAGGCTCTTTATCTTGTCTTGTTAGCATATTTGTTTATATAGCATACCTGGGATTAGAGTTGATTTATACGGTCATTTTTGTCTGTTGTGGTTTACCCCTTGCCATAGAGAGATTTTCCTCATAACACTCGACAAAAAAATGCATGTAGCAGTTGTTAGCATTTTCAATTTTGTAAATTCCTCCAACACAGTTGAGGAACATTATTGTGTGAAATACTCATAAAAACAAAATATTTTCTAACCAAATAATTTCTTGTAGCTTACAGCTACGAATCACATACAAATTTAACTGTTGAATGTTAACATTATTTATATGCATCTACAACATGCTAAAACAACATGAAATGCAACTATTAAACTCAATTCCAACATCATATAAATCATTCTTAACTATATAGAGATAATGCACAACAAATAAACTTATAATACAAAAAACAACAAGATAAAACACTTGCATTTTATAAATAGTTGTGAAACTAACTACTTGTGACAGACGTTCCACCCAGCCATAGACTTCTTGCTCCAAATCTCAACAGCAAGCCACCCTCGATTTGAGGCTAGTAATTCACAAAAGAGGATGGTATCTCATTGTCCACTCACAACTCAAAATTCTCACAACCCACTGGTATTCTCCTATAGTTATCCTAATTTTCCACCAATTCTCTTCCTCTCAACCTGCCCAACCCAAGGAATGTACCCTTGACTGATCTCAGTCCCTTGGTGATATGAAATGATCTTTTAAGACTATGGTTAAGTTTTAAAGCATGAGTTCATTAACCATTTAGGAATTGAAGAAAGAGGAATAAATTAATGATATAACATAGAAACCATAATACGAAATGCATATCTGAAAGTAAGCACAAAGAATCAGCAAACCATAATAGCAAAGTTGTTAACGGAGTTCAGCAATATTGCCTACGTCTTTGGGACTTTGTCTCAATGGGTGAGGCTTTCTTATTTCTCTTCAATGCTTCAAAAGTACATCAGAAAAGTGTTATTTGGATTACAAGTTGGTATGGCTTTGTTTTTCTTGACCTCAAGAACCCAACACAACTAATGGTACTAAAAACAGTTGAGTGAAGCTCCAGGAATTGGCCCGCAAAGTTCCTCTCTTCAGTGTCTTCCCTACATACAAATGACTTTGGCTTCACAATTCTACAACATTTCTCCTCTTCTGAACTTGTCCAATATTGCTAAGAACCTCTGGTTTATATAGATTTGAAATTGGCATCAACCTCCTAACTTCCTCCCAAAATCTGGCCTCAAATCGAGCTCCAGATCTCCCAAAAATGGCCAAAATCCATTACAAACAGCTGAAAAATCAATAAAATTATATAATATAGTTCAAAAACCCAAATTTGGGAAATTTTTGGGTACATCCCCCGATCCTCGGGCTCCTAGTCACATGTGCACCTCCATATGGCTTTGGTTTGGTTGGCGCACTATTCTTTATCCCTAGTCTCTAGTGTGCTAGTCATGTGTAGGCCATGTGGCCCTATCCCTGAGCTCCACACGCCTGCAATGATTAGCTCATGATTCTTAGCCCCTAGTCGGTTAGGGTTGGCCCCTGTCGACTAGGGCCTATCCCCAAAAATGTGTTCCATGTCAACTTAAATAAATATTATGTTGTTTGGTTACCAAGTCCCATTGTTTTCCCATCTGGTTATCCCGGGGAGTTATTTCGTTGGTCGCCCGAGAGGTCAAGGGTTCGACCCCTGCGGAACGCAACAAACTTTTTCCTTAGCCAATATTGGAAAATTTTGGGGTGCCATGTGACGCCCTCTAATTGGGGCATGTGTTGCCCTATGATTGGTCCATACCAGCACATGAAACATACAGTCAGCATGCCACTTCATTGTCATACATCCCAGTCAGCTGCCATGTCACCTTCCGTACAACCTAGTCACTTGCCACATCATCTATCATACAACTACATGTTGTGCCATGTCACATCCATACTACATAGTCACCCTACCACATCAGTGTCCGTACATACCATCTGTCATCTTTATTGCCACGTGTTAGCCTTCCATTGGTCCACGTCATGTACAGACTTCCACGTGTCATACGTACAGTGCAATGTGTCAAATCCGTGCAGGTGCCAACTCAACCCAAAAATGATGAATTTAGGTGACACGTGTCACCTCTTAGTGATGCCACATTAGCATGATGAAGTCATCATGATGTCATGTTGACATCACTTGTCATACTACTGACATCGTCATTGACTTTGATTGTTGACTTTGACCAATTGACTTTTTGCCTATTTGGGAATTTGGTCAGAATGAGATAACTTTCGCATACATTGTCCATTTGAGGAAACAATTAAATGGCCGGAATCAACGTGACGAGACAGACGTAATGGATCTGGTTTCTTCTGATTCCGAGAAATTTTATTTTTAGGCCTTGTTGGATCCATTTTGGATCATGCATCCCCACTAAGACCTTTTGGTCCTCCAAAAGGGTACTAACTAGTCATCAAGTGCGAGATAGGCCACCCCACTTGTTCTTTGTCTTTAAACTCTATTATGTGCACATGTCTCATCAAGATCAATTACAAAACAACCATGACAATTGACAGCATATTGTTAGCCACTTTTACTCTTTCACATCTTACTGAAGCCACTACCATCCATGTTGAAAACATTAGCAATGATAACATCATAAACATGAATGCAAATGAGATAATATGTTTGTAGTACTTGCATGACATTGGCTTATCTTGAATCAAAGTATGATTGAACTTCCATTCTACAATCATCTCATGCTCATGCTTAAGATCAATTGCTTGATTTGGCAAAATTATAGATGTGTTGCTTGCATAAGTTGCCTTCCTTAATTGGTCCATTGTTTGTAGAGATTGATTTGATTTTAAGTGATGAGCATGTACAACATATTCATTGCCTTCTTTGATTAAGTGATATTGATTTTGTTCCCTGTAGAAGATTGCTTTGTGATCATACAAATAAGGATTGTCTAAGACCATTCCATATTCATTGAGTGGCACCACATCACACGTTACCTCATCCAAAAAAAATTATGAAATTGCAAACTTTAAAGTGCATTTCTTTGTTATGTGCAATTTATGATTGTTGCTTATCCATTTTAGTAAGGTTTATGATGCATCTTAGTGTTTAATATCGATTGTTTAACCACTTACTCTGAAATCAAGTTAAATTGAGATCCACTATCCATCAATGTGTCAACCTTAGTATGCTTCATTATGACCCTTATGTGAAATAATTTACTTCTACAATCATATCCATCACCAATTTTACCTGTCAAACCAACTGTTGTGATTTTAGACTCATCACCTGAATATGATCCCAAGTTTGTTGGTTGTGTTGCTACTACAACTATTTGCCTCCCTTTCCTTTCTTTGAACCACTTCGATCTCTTCTCGGGATGCAATTTCCAGCAATGGTCATCATCATTCCCTTGTTTCTTGAAATGATTACAAGAAAGCTTCTCTTCCCTTCTTGTCATTGAATTTTCTTTCTTGCCATTCCCCTTCCTTTTGTCCTCTTTTCTTGAAGATGATTCCCTTGATACACCAATTCATGTTTTCCCTGCCTCAACGTATGTTGCTTGAACAGAAACCTCATCAAGATTAGTAGGTCCAAACATAAATACAGTGTTACAAATGTGTGTAGGTAAACCTCTTATATATTTCATAAGAGTTTCTTGGGTATGTAATGAAATGTCTAACATTAATGCCATCTTACAAAATTCATCTGTATATTCTTGCATTTTTTGTCTCTTTCTTAGTTTAAGACTTGCCATTCAATTAAAGCCTTCTCTATATAACCCAAAGGATAAAATTGTTTTTTAAGTGAAGAAACAAAACCTTTCCATGATGGAAATACATTACCCACATGTTATGTGCCATTTTTCAACTTGATTTGCCACCAGATGAGTGTTGTGCCTGCAATTCGAAGCGATGCCAATTTGATTTGAGTTGCCTCATCCTTGATTTGTTGCACACTGCAATAAACGTCCGTATGTATGACCCAATTATCAAGCCTATCTGCATTGACTTCACCATCATACATGGGTAATTCAAACTTCACATCACGCTTAAGTAAAGCCATATCATGTTTATGTTTATGGGAATGTTTTCTTGCGGTGGATTTGGAACTTGTACTTGAAGAAGAAGAAGTTGATGGAGAAGAAGGAGGTGAAGAAGGAGGTTTAGGAGGATCCTCTCCTTCTTCACTCTTGGCTTTTGAAGATTCATCTAGAATCAGTTTCTTTCGCTCCAAGTAATCATTATATAAAACCTTTACCATCTCCAACATGGAAAAGAAGCTCTTTTGGAATTCTATCTCGTTATGAGAAAGTCCCTCTTCTGATGCCATATTCTCACTTTGATAAGTCCTCTTTCTCAATCCAATATCAGGATTCTCTTCGACAAGCTCACCTTCACCATGATTCATCTTTTCCCTGGTAAGCATGCAAACTCAAAAACCAACCGTCAACCTTCTCTGATACCACTTGATCTGAAATGATCTTTTAAGACTATGTTTATGTTTTAAAGCATGAGTTCATTAACCATTTATGAATTGAAGAAAGAGGAAGAAATTAATGATATAACATGGAATCCATAATAAGAAATGTAGATCTGAAAGTAAGCACAAAGAATCAACAAACCATAACAACAAATTTGTTAATGGAGTTCAGCAAGATTGCCTACGTCTCTGGGCCTTTGTCTCAGTGGGTGAGGCTTTCTTATTTCTCTTCAATTCTTCAAAATTACATTAGAAAAGTGTTAATTGGATTACAACATGGTATGTATTTTTTCCGATCAACCTCAAGACCCCAACACAACTGAGGGTATTGAAAACGGTTGAACGAAGCTCTCAGAATTGGCCCGCAAAGTTCCTCTCCTCAATGGCTTCCCTGCATAAAAATGACTTTGGCTTCACAATTCGACAACATTTCTCCTCTTTTGAACCTATCCAAGACTTCTAAGAACCTCTAGTTTATATAGATTTGAAGTGGGCATCAACCTCCCAACTTCCTCCCAAAATCTAGCCTCAAATCAAGCTCCAAATCTCCCAAAAATGGCCAAAATCCATTACAAACAGCTGAAAAAAAAAAAAAAAAAAAATTATCATATAGTTCAAAAACCCAAATTTGGGCAATAATTGGATGCAACTCCCGATCCTCGGGCTCCTGGTCACATGCGCACCTCCATATGGCCTTGGGATGGTTGGTGCACTAGTCTTTAGACATGGTCTCTAGTGTGTTGGTCATATGTAGGCCATGTGGCCCTGTCCCTAAGCTCCACGCGCCTACAACAGTTAGCCTATGGTTCTTATCCCCTATTCAATCGAGGATGGCCCTCGTCGAATGGGGCCTATCCCCAAAAATCCATGCCATGTCAACTTAAATAAATATTATGCCATTTGGTTAACAAGTCCCATTGTTTCCCCATCTGGTTAGCCCGGGGAGTTAGTCTGTTGGTCGCTCGGGAGGTGATGAGTTCGACCCCCACGAAACTCAACAAACTTTTTCCTTAGCCAATATTGGAAATATCTGGGGTGCCACGTGGTGCCCTCTGATCGGGCCACGTGTTGCCTTGTGATTGGTCCATACCAACACAGTCAACGTACAATCAACATGCCACATCATTGGCATGCAGCCTAGTCAACTGCCACATCATCTTGCGTAAAGCCCAATCACCTGCCACATCATCTGTGGTACAACCACATGTTGTGCCACATCACATCCATACTGCACATTCACCCTACCACGTCAGCATTCGTACAACCCAACTGTCATCTATACTGCCACGTGTCAACTTTCCATTGGGCCACATCATGTACAGACTACCACGTGTCATCCATATAGTGCCACGTTTCAAATCCGTATAGGTGCCAACTCATCCCAAAAATGTTGAATTTGAGTGGCACATGTCACCTCTTGGTGATTCCATGTCAGCATGATGATGTCATCATGATGTCATGCTAACGTCACCTGTCGTATTGTTGACGTCAACATTGACTTTGACTGTTGACTTTGACCAGTTAACTTTTTGCTTGTTTGGGAATTTGGTCAGAACGTGATAGCATTCGCATACATTGTTTGTTTGAGGAAAACATTATATGGACAGAATAAGTGCGATGAGACGGACACAATGGTGTTGGTTTCATCTGATTCTGAGAACTTTTATTTTTAGGCCTTCCTGGATCCATTTTGGACCACTTGGGCATCCCATTCATTTATTAGAGTCTCTCTAGCACACGTAACCAAGAATCTCTCAGTTGGGAACTCCAGGAACTTGTTTCTAGGAAAAAATACCAGCAAACAACAACAAACACTTGTTGTCACAATGCAACTCACACAGGAGTTCACTCTTCAGGCCTAACAACCTGTCTCTTCAATATTCATCTCCAAAATTCTCCAAAAATTATCCACTATTCTCTAGAATTCACCCTCCATGGATGTTCCATCTCCAATCTCTCTTTCTTACTCTCCCCTTGTTTTTCATCTCTGAAAAAACTGAATGTGTAAAATTGTTGTAGCTACCCATACAAATTTTCCTCTTCGTTGGCTTGCTTTCTTGATTCACTCACTTCCCCAAGATGATTGTGCTCATCCCCCATGTTCCAAATTACTTTTGGTATGTGACCTCTCATACCCACCCTCTTACACATATTTGATGATTGGCTTTAGGAACACTCCATCAGAAACTAGAAGGTCCATATACGAATAGCAAGTTTAGGAAAATGGGTTGATTTTTAATATGCATGGGTAATTCCCCTTTGGACCCCTCTTAGGAATTCTCTTAGACCCTACCCTCTCTTGTGGATTGATTCATCCCACAACTCTATATGTGTCCCCTTAGTAGTTGGCATCACGTTTTATTATTAAAACATAGAAATACAATTTGTATATTACATTGCTTGGTCATTGCCACATGTTATATCTACATTAAGCATTAATTAAATTGGGAATTATACTGGGGATGTTAAATCCCCTCTCCCCTACACTTTGCGTCATCCTCGATGCACACTATGCCTATATACATATGTGCAAATTTACATCACAATACTTAGAAAATAAAATTATGCATTTTCACAACTCCAGCAACAGTTCCAACTGTGATATTTTGTTCCTCTCAACTCGTCGACCCAAGGAATGCACCATTCATTTATCAGGTATAATCCAAGGAATGTACCATTTGTTTATCAGCATTAACCCAAGGAATGAGCCATTCTTTTATCAAGGTCCCTAGTGCAATTGGCTAGGACTATGAGATGTGGTTTTGGAACTCTAGCTGCTCAAAATGGAGTCTTGTATTTTGTTTTCTTCAAAATTGTCAAAAGTTTACGAGTATTATTCCTGCATGTTTTCTTCATGCTCCCATGTAGCATATTCAATACCGTAGTAGTTCCATTGAACATTTACCATCTCTATGGATTTGTTCCTAAGCACTTTGACTTTCCGGTCCAGGATGCGTACTAGTTCCACCCAAAAATCTCCTTCATGCTCCACCTGTATCACATTCCAATCAAGTACATGGTTAGGGTCAGGGACATATTTCTTTAATTATGACACATGAAATACATTATGCACTCTCATGGATGCAGGAAATTCTAGCATGTATGCAACTGACCCCATCTTTTCTAATATTTCAAAAGGTCCACAATATCTTGCTGCCAACTTTGGGAAACTCCCTAATCTTAGTGAACTTCTTTTTTCTTTCACTTTTAAGAACACGTATTCTCCCACTTTGAAATCTATAAACACTCTATTCTTATTCGCATAACTTTTCTTCCTATCCTAGGAAACTTTTAAATTATGCTTGATCATGGCCATCTTCTCTTCCATTTCCTTTAACAAGTTTGTCCCAACAACTGCCTTGTTTGCTGGATTATCCCAACTAGATGGCACTTTACACTTTCTTCCATACAATGCTTCAAATGGACTCATTTTTAGTGAGGATCGATACCCATTATTGTAGGAAAATTCCACTAAGTGGATATAATCTTCTCACTTTGATCGTTGATCCATCACATACATTGTGAGCATATCCTCAATTATTGTGTTATTCATATTTGTTTTCCCATCGAAATATAGGTGATACATTGCACTGAGATTTATATTTGTCCCAAATCCCTTGAACAAACCCTTCCAAAAATTTGAAGTAGACTTTGGATCTTTGTCTGAAACTATTGCCTTAGGAACCCCATGTATCCTGGCAACTTCTTTCATATAGATCTTTGCAGCATTTGTTGCCTTGTGTGTTGTCTTTACTGAAATGAAAGTCCCTGCCTTAGTCAATTTATCCACCACGACCATGATGGAATCATGTTGCTTCAATGTTCTGGGAAGCTTTGTAATAAAATCAATTGTAACTACTTTCCACTTCCATTTTAGAATGGGTAAATACTGCAATAACCTCGTTGGATGGCTGTGCTCTATCTTTACCTTATGGAATTCTAGACATATGGCTATATAACTAGCCACTTATTTCTTCATTCCCGACCTAAAATATTGGCTTCTCATCGCTACAATTGTCTTTTGATATCCTAGGTGTCCCACATATGGCACATTATGCATTTCCTTCAAAATTGCATTTTTCAACTCATTGGAATTCGACACATACACTTTGCCTTTATACATGTGAATTCCATCTTATTTCGGCTCATAATAATTAAATTTCTACTAAAAATTATATTGTTGTAATGTTTCTTTTATTTTAGATAATGTTGATATAAATTTATTACTGCAATGATTTTATCGTTCATATCAGTCTTGTACATGTCGATGGTTGCAGTATGCACTTCATGAGCTCTCCTATTGAGTGCATCAACCACTTGATTTTCCTTTCCCTTTATATGCTTAATTTCAAAATCATATTCACTAAGAAATTCAAGCCATCTAGTTTGTCTGGCATTTAGTGTTGGATTTCCAAAGAAATGTTTCAGACCATAATGGTTTGTCCTTAGCTCAAATTTATTCCCCATAAGGTAATGTCTCCACATCTTCAGTGCATGTACAATTACTGCTAACTCCAAGTCATGTGTAGCATAATTCCTTTCATGTTATTTTAGTTTTCTAGACTCATAACATACCACATGATCCTTTTGACTGAGCAATCCACCGAGCCCTTCCTTGCATGCATCAGTGCAAACCACAAAATCTTCATCTGGATCTGCAATATTCAATATTGGCACACTTGTTAATATTTCCTTCAACTACTGAAAACTCTCTTCACACTTGGGAGTCCATTCAAATTTCACTCCCTTCTTTTGTAAATAAGTGATTGAGCTTGCAATATTTGAAAATCCTTTTATGAATCTTCAGTAATAACCGACAAGACCCATGAATGATCTGACCTCTGTCACATTCTTTGGTCTTGGCCATCCTCTAATGGCCTCTATCTTCTCATGATAAACTGTTATCCCCTCTATTGAAATGATATTCCCTAAGTAGTGAATCTTCTTTTGGTAAAAGATGCACTTACTTAGGTTAGCATTAAATTTATGCTCTCTTAAAACTTGCAACACCATTCTTAAATGTTTCTCATGTTCCTCTTATGACTTAGAGTAGATGAGTATATCATCTAGGAACACAATTATAAATTTTTCCAGGTACTCCTTGAACACTCCATTCATTAAGCACATAAAAATTGTTGGTGCATTTGATATTCCAAATGGCACTACCGTGAATTCATAATGCCCATATATTGTCCTAAATGTTGTCTTTTTTATGTCTTCTTCTTTTATCCTTACTTGATGATAACTTGATCTCAAGTCAATCTTGGAAAATATCGCTCCACCTTTCAGTTGATAAAACAAATCATCAATCAATTGCAAAGGATATTTATTCTTTATGGTGACCTTATTTAATTGTCCTAAATAAATTCACAGCCTTAAGGTTCCATATTTCTTATTCACAAAAATAATTGGGGCTCCCCAAGGTGATGCACTTGGGCATATGTACCCCTTCTTTAACAACTCTTCAAGCTACATCTGCAACTCTTTCAACTCTGGTGTGCCCATTCTGTAAGGTGTTTTGGACACAGGGGAAAAGCTCTTGGCTCCAAATCAATAGAGAAATCAATGTCTCTCTTTGATGTAAATCCTAGGATCTCCCTAAATACATCTTCAAAATATCTTAAGACCAGATGGTCTTCAATGCTTGCCACTTTATATTTAGCTATCTCTTCCATATGGGATGAAAAAATATAGCATCCCTTCCTGGAACTCTTTTTCAATTGCATAGTTGAAATCTCTTTAACAACTACAGTTCTTGGAAGGCCTTGAACCTTGACCTGCTTCTCTTCTTCATCAAGACAAGTGATAGTCGTGTTGTAATAGTCTAGGACACCATGGTGTTTTTCCAACCAATCCATGTCAATTATAAAATAATAGGAACCCAATGGTATGATGTTTACATATACCTTCATATTCAGTCCATTCATGTCTATTAGACAATATTTAACCAACTCATTTATTTTCCTCTTAGCCCCTCTGGATAACTAAACTAACCAATATTTCTTATGCTTACTCCTTTGCAAGTGAAATCTTTTAACAATGTTAGCATTTATGTAACTATGGATATGTCCAAAATCAATTAAAATTGTTATTGGTTTGTTATCAATCTTGCCTTCCACTTCAATCATGGAGGATTGATACTATGCTTTCTTTTTGTCCAAGGTCGCATAAATCATTGGCATTTTCCTCCCACGTGTTCCATTGTTTCATCATCCTTAATGTTGTGTAAAATCCTCATTCTTTCTCCTTTTTGATGGAAGTCCCTATATAAGTGATTTCCTTCACATCCCCAACATTGTATAGGTTGCTTCTCTGGCCTTTTTCCAAATGAATATGCAGTCTTGTTTTCATTTTGGGATAACTGACCTTGCTAATTTTCTTGGGAATTAATTTTGAAAAAGGGTGTCTTAAAACCTTTATGCCTCTGATCCTTTTTCCCTTTCATATTGTCATTCCAAGATTTTTGGAAAATTGGCCTTCCTCTGCTTTGCTCATAAATATGTCTTTCTCTCCTTATGGCTTCCTCCAAAGTTTTGGGGTTATCATATTGAATCTTGTCATTGGGGTTATCCTTAATGAAGTCATCATACCTCAACAATTCAAAGAACCTCTTTTCATATTCTTCCATTTTCATGGTTCTCAACTTGAGTTCAAAGAACTCTTTCATATTCCTTTCATAGTAATGCTTAGAAAAATATTTATCTTCAAAATATCCTTTGAAATTCCTCCATGAGATCCTCTTCTCATAAAGGTTCTTGGATTTCTTAAGCTGATCCCACCACATTGTTACCTTTCCTTGCAAGTGGTAGGTTTCAATTCTAGCTTCTACCCTTGAGGAGTAGTCATGTAGATGGAAATATGCTTTCATTTTCAACAGTTAATCCTCGGCCTCTTCTCCTTTCATGTGTTCACCATTGAAAGTTGGTGGCTTGATCCTCCTAAGATCACATTGCAATATTTCTACCTCAGGCCTTCTCCTTTTCCTCCTGACATGAGACACACCTAGGCTAATCCCTAGCCCTGAACTTGCATGAGTTCTTCCGGTGGATTTCTTTGGAGAATGATGGCACTTGCTCATGCTTCTTAACTACCTATCATTTCCATGATCATCTCTTTTTCGTTGGATCTAGATTTTGTCACTTTTCTAGCATTATCCAATTTCTTGGCACCAAAATCTTTGTTTAATTTATTGTGCAACATATTCAAACTTTGAAGTATGTCATCTTCAGACTTTATAATCCTTTTAGTATCATCTCTATAGCTTTGCACTTCCCTATATTGTAGGCTTCTCATAGTGATAGGCTCCTGCCTACCTCTTCTACCATTTGACTCTGTCTCGGCATTTCGCATGTTGACATGTAGAACTATGATCTCCTCCTCATGGATGTAAGATCCCTAAGAATCATCCATAACTCCAGTCCTCATATAAGAACCAAATTTTCTTTTATGTACCTCTGATTTTGAAAGAAATGTACATGTAATAATTACTATTAGAACATGCATAGCATAAAACATTTCATCAATTAGAATACATGTTATTCCTTATCCCAATATATGAAGTACACAATGAACTAAATCAAAATATGATTCCTTAGATGCATTCCTCTCTAAAACATCTTTCCAATGACTATACCCATGTCTCAATTTGAGTTTTAAGAGAAAAGTTTAAACATCCACAAGTTGTAATTTTCCATTCATTTACTTCCACAGAAATATATTTATTAATTTCTAGAAAATGTATTTCCCAAATCAAAATTTTGGGTGGATAGGTCTCTTCTCCTCCTCAATACCTTTCCAATGACTATTCATTTGTGCACATCCGAGATCTTTCTTTCTCTCCCAACAAATTTTTACATACCCATATCCTAAATATGGTTCCATGGTTGTCTTATATGGTTCACAATATTTCCATAGACTACTCTTGTGCCCCAATTGGACTTCGAAGAAAGGAGTTATGCCCTCTGGAAGTAATCCGATGCTCAAATTTTACCCTTATTGTTTTGGTTGCAACTTTCTCATACGAGCTCTGTTTTGCGAATAGATTAGCTCTTTGGAAAGATCTCCTCAAACTCTTTTATTTGAATTGCATATATAGAGTTTACCTTGGTAGACTCTATTGTTATGGGTTTCAATTGGCTAAAAAAGTCGTTTATGGCTTCAAAATTGCCTCGCAAGTTGATGACCTTCAAAAATATGAAAAAATTCATAAATTTTCATACAAAATTGACTATTTTTCTATTGTAACAACCTTTTAAATTTGATTAATTGATCTCAAATCGCATGAAACCTTAGTCGTCTATATGAACTCCACTGGCAATCATTCGATTTAAACTTTCCTTTGGATGCGCACAACACTTGCCCAAATTGTCGACCCAACTGTTGTCCATCAGCCCATTCCCTTGACAATTGATTCACAACACAACACTAAACCATCCGACCCAACTGTTGACCATTGTCGATTCACATTGGAAAATGAAAACTCTTCACCAATTCAGTTGATGCCCAACCATTGGTCGTTGATCATTTCTCTTGGAAACCACTAGTACACATTGCTAAATCAGTCAACCCAACCATCGGTCGTCGGCCACTTCTAGGATGACATGGAAACTGCTAACGTGGCATGACACATGGATGTTTATGTGGTATGACACATCAATATGATGTGCCAACTTAGATGATGTGGCATGAAATTTGGATGTTTATGTGGCATGACACATCATCACCCTCTTTCCTTCGTCAGTCATCGACCATTTCTCTTGGACGATCAAAACACTTTTCCATTTTGTTCAATGCCTAACCATCGTCCTATCTACCATTTCTCTTGCCTGACTGAAACATTTCTCTAAATTGGTCGATTCCCTACCACCATCCCATCAATCGAAATAGACACCTCATTGATTCATCCAACCCTCGACCATCAGGCCATTGGCCATTGACGATTTCCATTGGTGATTGAAAACACTTCGTTGAATCTGGTTGTCACCTGACCATTAGCCCATCAGCCATCGACGATTTCCATTGGCGACTGAAAACAATTTGTTGAATTTGGTCGATGCATGACCTTCACTCCATCATCCATTGATGATTTTCCTTGGTTGACTTCAACACTTAGAAATTTTTTTACCAAATCCCTGATGATTTTGGACCGTCAATATCCAAGCCAAGATGATCTTGACCATCGATCATCTCCAACTCCCAAATGAACGAAACTAATATAGACCGTCGATATGATCTATTTTCTCAACCGTCGAAAATTAATCTCAAACGTTGATTTACTCAACCTTTCAAATGGTCCAAACCTTATGAATTTTTAAATTTATTTAAGTGAATCTTGATCATTGATCTCGAGATCAAACATGATCTCGGTCGTCAATTCACTAAACTCTATAAAACACTACAACGACCATTAAAACATGAAATTTGACCATTCTGATTTGAATTCAACTCTGCAACTTTATTGATTGGATCCATTGAACCTCTGAAACAATTTTGAATCTTTTAAAACTTTCATCTTACTTATGAATTTGGGGATTTCTCATGATTTTTCACCATTTTTCCCCAATTTCACAAAGATCGAAAACTGCAACAGTGAATTTTCCCAATTCCCAACCATATTGGCCCATACAAGCCAAGTGTTTGAACCAGAGGCTCTGATACCATAATGTAACTTCCATCGGCCTATCTGAGGAACATTACTATGTAGAATACTCATAAAAACGAAAAATTTTGCTAACTAAATAATTTCTTGTAGCTTACAACTACGAATTACATACATATTTAACTACTAAATGTTAACATTATTTAGATGCATCTATAGCATGCTAAAACAACATTAAATCCAACTATTAAAATCAATTTCAACAACATTTAAATTATTCTTAAATACATGGAGATAATGCACAACAAAGAAACTCATAATACAAATAGAAACAAGATAATACACTTATCTTGTATAAACAATTGTGCAACCAACTACTTGGGATGGATGTTCCACCCAACCATAGACTTGTTTCTCCAAATCTCAACAGAAATTCACCCCCAAGTTGAGGCTAGTAATCCACAAAAGAGGGTGTCTCTCACTGTCCGCTCACAGCTCAGAACTCTCACAACCCACTGGTATTATCCTACAACTATCCTGATTTTCCACCAGCTCTCTTCCTCTTGACCTTCCCAACCCAAGGAATGTACCTCGTCACTAATCGCAATCCCTTGGGTATCCCATTTGTTTAACAAGGTCTCTTTGGCACAGTAACCAGAAATCTCTCAGTTGGGAACCCCAAGGAACTTGCTACAAGGAAAAAATACCTGCAAACAACAACAAACACTTGTTGTCAAAATGAAACTCACACATGAGTTCACTCTTCAGGCCTGGCAGCCTAGATCTTCAATCTTCGGCTCTGAAACACTCCAAGAATGCTTCAGCATCCTCTATAATTCTCCCTCCATGGATTTTCCAGCTCCAATATCTCTTTCTTTCTCTCCCCTTTTTGTTCATGCCCCAAAAAATGAATGTGTAAAATTGTTGTAGCTACCCATACTAATTTTCCTCTCCTTTGGCTTGCTTTCTCAACTCACACACTTCCCCACGCTGATTGTACCCATCCCCCATGTGCCCAATAACTTTTTGGATGTGACCTCTCACACCCACCCTCTTGCATGTATTCAATTATTAGCTTTGGGAACACTCCATCAGAAATTAGAAGCTTCATATAGCAATAGAAAGATTAGGAAAATAGGTTGAATTAATATACATGGATAATTCCCCCTTAGATCCCTCTTAGGAATTCTCTTAGATGTTCCCCTTAACATATGGCATCAAATTTCATTATTAAAACATATAAATACAATTCACATATTACATCGCTTGGTTGTAGTGACATATCATATCTACATTAAGCATTAATTAAATTGGGGATTATAGTGGGGATGTTACAAATTTAGATTTAAAGTAAAGATTTATTGATTCCCTTACTGAAGATGAAAATTATGTCCAAGTGAAGTATGGAACACAAAAAGAGAAAACAGAGAAGAGGTATGAAGGATATCAACTAAGTGGTGATAGGTTTCTTATTTAAAAAAATAGAATCTATAATCCCATCTCTTTAGAGTTGTGAATAATTATCATGGATGAAATCCATAATATTTCACATCCCAACCATCTAGGTTGCCAGGAAACAATTTCTATAGAAAGGAAGCAACACTTTTTGCCTGGTATGAAAAATTATATTGATGGATAGATTTCCAAATGTATTAAATTTCAGTAGGTACAGTTGAGCATCAAGATCGAGTAGGTTTGTTGCAACCCTTGCCACTTATGGAATGGGAATGGAAGGTGATAACAATATATTTTATTACCATATTGCAAGAATGATGAAGCAACATGATTCTATCATGGTTGAAGTGGATAAATTAACCAAGGAAACTCATTTCATTTCTATTAAATATACTCATAATGCTAACATTGAAAAAATATTCATGAAACCAAACTAGGCCTCTAAAGTGGTCTCTTGTGCCTCTAAAGGAACCAAACTAGGCCTCATATTGATTTCACAATCAATTTTAAACAAAACCAACTAGT
This sequence comes from Picea mariana, assembly GCA_032191745.1. Classification (NCBI taxonomy): domain Eukaryota; kingdom Viridiplantae; phylum Streptophyta; class Pinopsida; order Pinales; family Pinaceae; genus Picea; species Picea mariana. The sequence continues at coordinate 75,051 of JASDQU010101147.1, read as the reverse complement.
TTGAAGTCTAAACCAAGTGATTTGGTTAGTTCCATACTGAACCAGTCTAAGACAAGCTTCCTATCAAATCCGATTTTTTGACTTTTTGGCTCATTTTGAAAAGTGGAAGCAAGGGATTGAGAGAAAAGGAGAAATTCAACATATTCTATCGATCTAAGGAGAGGAAATCAAGCTTTTCCATATTCATTAACATATTATTGTGGAGAGGGGATTGATTCACTGATAGCATGGGGATTTAGGGGAAATTGTACAAAATGTTCTTAGAATTTATAATAGAAAAATGATGGTTTTGTCCTCGACCCACCCTACAGCAGCATAGGGAGGCCACAAGGGGTATGTTTCCCCCTTGACCCTACATTGGCCCTCGAAAGTTGAAAACCCCAAGAATATCATCTTGAATCAATAACAATGATTCAATGAGGAAGATAATATCATAATTTTTTTTTGTAGCATGTACACTCATATCAATGAAAAGTCGAGAACATATTTAGACAATGTTATTAACTAACATAAAATTCTTGAACATGAATTAGGATTCCATCTTATGATATAAATTCACTTAAGGAAATATTCCAATTTGAGAAAGAGTCTTTAATAGTTTGGAATCTTGGATTTACATTGATGTACATAATATATATGTTTTCATTAAATTTTTCATATTTATGTATTTTTTAGTAAACCAATTCATAAAATATAAACCAATTCAATTCATATCTGAGTCCATTTGGACCCTTGACGAATTTCGAGATTGATTCTGACTTTTAAAACATTGTATCTAATAATGGTATGAATTTTACTTCAAATTTCTAGAAGAGTGTCTTTGAAGACTTGAGTATTGATAGTTTGATTATATACCTTTCTAATGTGGTAGAAGTAAGGTTAATTAATGTTCATTTGTATCTTATCAACCAGGAGTCATAATAGCTTACGAGATGTCATGCATTGTATGTGCAGTCTCCAAATTCCTAACTTCCACTAGTTTCTAATATGCTTCTATGAAAAGAAACTACATTGTTATCAAAGAAATGAAATGATATTGCAAAAATGAAAACACACCACATTTCATAAATCAAAATCTATAGGGGCTAGCTACTTCAAAATGGACAAGTCGGCTACAGGAACAATAATGATCTATTTATTGGATACCCTGCCATATCAAATGAGAACACTTATGTCACAAGACAATCTCCTAGCACGATCGAGGCATATATTTCCATAAACCACATCCTATAGTGATGGAAATTCTTGTGAAGACTAGCTACTGCAGAAAACTAAAATCACTTGCCCAATTCATCAGTTAACTTCCATAGGAATTAACAGTTCATAATTAAGACAAAGCTCCAAGAATTGGAAATACTTGAATTTATTACTTATAGAACTAATCTATTGTAAACATATATATCCAAGGAATGATTAACTACATAATTTAGATATTCAAAAATTGAATTGAGAAAACACAATTAAAAATGAAATTGAAGAATAATCTAACCTACCCATCGATTTGTTCCATTGGAGTGAGCTATGCCTCTCAATAGTAGGGAATTGAGCTTAAACTAGAATAGCATAAACATGATTTAAAACATCATCTACTCACATGAAAAACTAACAAATTGCAATTTCAATTCAAAATAAAATCCCCACAAATTTGTACACTATGCATGATAGATCATAATTTTTTCTCTAAGATCCTCCCCTGAATGAGTGTTGGCCTCCTTTATTTATATAGGTTCATGGGATATCTTGAATTAATACTAATAATAGGAAATAAAACTGCAACCCTATATTCACAAATTTAATACCATTACAATGAATATACAACTAAAGAATTGTAGGCATGGATGCAATGATCTAGAAAGGATATCAACATCTCTATTGATTGAAGAATGGTTACATTTAACCAATGGAAGAGTATATTAAATTCATCCAAGAATCCTCACAATGGTTGGCATCTTCAGTTGTATTATTTAAATACACCAGTGCCATCTTCCAAATTGTTTAGTGTTGAAGTGGAGCTGTGTGACACCTCTACAACTCATGCTTGTGATAGTTGGATGTAGATAGAGTGTCTTATTTTTCTTGATCACATCCACTTGTGTATTTAAATGGTAGCATTGTTGATGTTCATAATACCGATACTTGTCTTTAAATTTCATGGTATCCAATATTTGCACATGTGGACTTGTGGAAAAACTATAGGCATTGAAAAATGTCTTTCAAAAACTCTTAAGTCAATACACCATTAATCCCTACTTATTGGAATTAAGGAAATATCAAGAATATTCCTATATAAACTCATAAAATACCACTAAAAATAACCATTGCATGTATTTAATAAACAATTTGTTCAATTAATACAAAATGGGTCAGTAAAGTAATCATCATGTTGAAATAATGGAAAAACACTCATAGTTTAGGAGTGGTAAATGGCTATATGTGACGAACTAGATGGGCCAATTCATAGGACCATCAAGTACGAAGTTAAATTTCAGCATTTCCTACCACCAAAAAACATATGGGCACTCTAAAAGAATGAATCAAGTGATTGAAGACATGATTCACATATATGTGTGGATAAAATTTCCAAGTGAGAAGATTATTTACACTTGGTGGAGTTTCAAATGGGATTTATGCATCATTGTAGATGAGTCCATTTGAGGATTTATATGGAAGAATATGTAGTACTATGGTGAGATAGGATAACCTAGTGAACATAATCCTACTTGGGCCATAAATGCTCAAGCAAATGAAACAAGAAAGTGTTAGAATCAGGGGAAATTTGACAGCAACCCAAGGCAAGGAAAAATGGTATGCAGATAAAAATAGTGTTCACATACAATTTTAGCATTGGGGATCATGTATTCCTCAAATTAAATCCCAAGAATATTTTTTTAATCTTGGAATTTGTGTCAATATGGCACCTAGATATTGCAAGCCATTTGAATTCCTTATTATGATAGGAATAGTTGCATATAAACTTGCATTGATTGTTAACATTAGAGCTCACAATGTTTCCATTTTTCTTTGCTTAAGAAATATGTACATGATCCTAACCATGCCATTGATTGGGCTCTGATCAAAGAGGATAAGGAAGGGGGGGATTCCAAACAAATCCATTATGCACCCTCCGCAATACAGTAACATTGCTATATTAGATAGGTAAAGGTGCAATGGAAGTACTTTGGTCTCGATGAGGATACATAGGAGCTGGAGGATGTCATGAAGGAAGCATACTCATTGTTGTTATAATATCAAATTGTTCTAAATGTGATACTATTCCAAGGGGGGGAGGAATGTAATACCATGGTTTTAACCCTACAATCTACTGGATTAGATTGTGTATAAATTGTAAATGCATGGTGATAATGAGGAGAGTTGAGCCATGTGAGCTTAAATAAACAACCCCTTGTGTAAATGTTGCAAATATGCTAGTATGGATTCTTAGTGTATATTTCAAAGCCAAGATCTAACTAGTGAATGGATATGCATGTAGATGTGT
>JASDQU010101147.1:58024-69992 GCA_032191745.1 Picea mariana | reverse complement strand
CATATTATTTTCTAAAGTTTAACCACAAATTCACTTAAAAATGTTAAGAATTGATAAACTTTGGAAAAACATAGTTTTAACCCAATAATGAGGTAAATGTAATGATGTGGAGGTGATATGAAGGTGAAATGGAAGTAATTGTGAAGGTTTTAGTGAATTAATGGAGTGAAAATAAAGACCATTTTGAGACTCAACAACTATGATAGTAGAAGAAGTTCATTCTGTATCTGATAACCCTTCGGGTTCGGAATCGTCTTTGGTTTCCCAACATTTTGTTTCTCCTTTGATTGACACAACATTAATGTCGATGTAATATTCACCCAACACCACTCTTGGTTTGAGGAGAAAGGCTTCTTTTTACCATGTCATTAACATTTCTATTCATGCACCTTCTGAACAAGGGAAAGTTTTACTCTCTCTGAGTACTCTCCCTCCAAGCCTTAGAGAGGTTCCCTTTGACTTGGATGGTCTTGTGGGGTATCAAATTCCTTCTCCTATTCCCTTTCAAATAAGAGGGGTTATCTAATATATCATTGAGAAGGTAACCTCCACATGTATTTTATCCTCCTCTACTTGGAAAGCTCTGGGTTTTCCCAAGCTAGTGTCAGTTGTTCGTAAGTTTTTTACCTTTCACAGAAGTCATGCATGAGAGCCCTAGCCTCCCCCATGATATGTCTCTTAGAAAACTCCCAATGAGTCTGGTTTAAGCTCTTTTCTGACTCTCTCAAAAAGTGAAAATATTGTCAAGTGAACTTGTCTCTTTCACACTCGTAAATTGGATTTGAAAGGACGTCTATTTGGTGTAAGTTTACCCCTTTTTCAAACCAAGTAGACTAAGATTACGAAAAAGGACATTTTTTGGCGTTAATTTGTAATTGCATCTCATTCTTTTGCTTGCAGTATTGAGCCTATTGTCGATTCTCTCTTTTTCATTATAAGCCTTTCACCTCAGTAGTTTTCATCATCATCCAAGCAGATCCTTGTTTGTATCCTTTGCATCTTGACACCCTATACCCAAGAGGAAACATTCCCCCAAGTGTCCATCTCCTGCATGCACCTCCTTGCATTGAGCATGGGTATGTTCCACTATTTGAAATAGTTGCTTACTTGTGACACTTGTTTCCTCCTCTGTATCATAGTATTCATTTGAATATGAAAAAACAAAAAAATATGGGTGGGAAAAGAATATTATCTTATATTGGCAGCAGTCGTGTCGCCTTTGAATGGAGCACAAACTTTTGAGTCCACATGTCATCAAAATTTTGGGTTTAGCATGGCCGTAGGAATTTAAGCTCATTACCGAGAGTTTACTCTCTCGACTAGTTACTCTTCCAGTCCCTATGAAGATTTTTATTGATGCCTCCTGCATCACAAAGTTTCATCATCGAGTCTATGCTGCCAGAGTCATCCATATGTCTCATGCTCTTGTTCATAGGATGTCTATCAACCTGTTTCGGCCATTCCTCGGAACTCTTGACTTTGTGTGTCGACCATACCCTCAGTGTGTCTCAGAGTTACATGAAGTTGTATTCCTATTATGCACCATGGTCCTACTTTCCTCATTGGTAGGTAACCTTGAACCCAACAATCAACATTTCATCATTGGTTGTTGACTGGGGGGTTTCCCTTGTGTTCAATGGCAAGAAATCTATTCACACATTGGGATTCATGTAGTGTCTTGGATTATATTATCCTTATTGGTGATTTCCTCACCTTTGTTAGTAGTTTTCCTTATTGGATGATATTCAGAGGGTATTTTTCGTGTCCCTCTTCCATCTGGTACATGCTAAATATGCACAAGGTCGTTGGTTCATGAACATGTTCTTCATCCAATTTCCTCCAAATCATCAAGCTCATGCTTTGTACCTCATGCTGAATGATGAGAGATGCCTCAATGCCTCTTTTTAGCGGGTCTCCTTCCATCGAATTCAACCCATCTATTTTAGAAATGAGACCTAAAGTCCTATGAGTACCTAGAGGCTTGTAGTCATTAGTGGTTGTTTTCTCGCCATCGACAGTTGGTAATACATCAATGTCCCTTAATCGATGGATTCTTCAATTGTTCGACCCCGACACCTTTATTCACACTTGTAATAATGTACTTGGTGCCTTGATACCTACTTTCATTATCGGTATGTTGTCTTGCGTTTGTTAATGGTATACCTTAATGATCAATAATCAAACAAAGTCTCATTGTGTTTGACCTCAAGTCCTTTATTCACATAATGTATACTTTCACCTTTGGCGGATCATGTAGAATACTGGAAAACATAAGTTCATAGTCGCAACTTTTCTGAGTTGTTGTTATCTTTCATTGGACCATTACCTATGTGACTTCAATGAACATGAGAGATCATATTGTACTCCATTGTATACAGATATTTTTAGATTGATTTTGAGACTGGTGTTATTGGGCCGTGTTCGTGACTATGACAACCTTTGGCATATAGACACCTTTGTATTGCCTACTCATGGCCATGAACAGTTGTTTGGTATATTTTCACATGGATCTGCAGTGTAATTCAAATAGGTAGCCATGTGCACAAAGTCAGTACAGATTGTAATATCCTCATGAGCAACTAGTTCTTCCAGTTGGGTCTCCATTAATCCACTTCTAGGTATTATAATGTATTTTAGCCATTGCAGATACCCCTCTGACCTCACACATTAGGGGGCATCTTTTATAGAAAGATTTCCCTCACCTTATGCAAATTTTCTCAAAAAGCCTCTTTCCATTTCCCTATGCAGACTTGAAGTCCCTTTTTGCAAATCCTAGAGCTAAAAACAATATTTTTCCACATATATGTGCCCTAACTATTATAAAGCATGTGTATATGCATGTTGCACCACTACAACCTATGTACATCAGTTTTCGTTCCCAAAATTAAAAAATAATGTCGGTTTTCCATGTCACGTCACGAGATCCATGATCCTTGACCTTCCATATACTGGAAACATTCCAACTTGGCCCTTCAGTTCCACTTGAAGGCTATAAATGGGCCATATCCAAGCTATGGAACAGAGAAGAAGAATTCAACTTTGAGAGCAAAGTTACTCTGGAGAAATTATTCACTTCATATTGAATCTGCATCCCTTTGTCCTTTTAAGTCTGAACACATTGTTCAACCCCCAAGCTCTTCCCTACTTGATTGAGAACCTCATTCTCTCTCTTATATGAGCTTGCCTTTGGTGGAGGATTGAAGTGGTGGAGGCCCAATTGGAAGGGACTTAGTTTCTCGGTTCTGAACCGTGTCGGCACGGAAGTTTGTAATTCATTCACTTATGTTGATTACATTTTAATAGAAATACTCTTTTCTCATCCAATTAATATCATACAAATATTTGAATTGTTATTCCATGGGCATATTTGTTATGAATGTTGACGGATTATGCTATTGAATGTGCTAACCTTATATATTATCACCATATGCTTGTGTTTCTTGGTTGTTGAGGACAAGTTGCAGGTGTATTTCTTTGAGTCAAGTGCTCAATGAAGGACTTCATCGAATGTATGGACAAGGTAGGCTCTTTATCTTGTCTTGTTAGCATATTTGTTTATATAACATACCTGGGATTAGAGTTGATTTATGCAGTCATTTTTGTCTGTTGTGGTTTACCCCTTTCCATAGAGAGATTTTCCTCGTAACACTCGACAAAAAAATGCATGTAGCAGTTGTTAGCATTTTCAATTTTGTAAATTCCTCCAACACATTTGAGGAACATTATTGTGCGAAATACTCATAAAAACGAAAAAATTTCTAACCAAATAATTTCTTGTAGCTTACAGCTACGAATCATATACAAATTTAACTATTGAATGTTAACATTATTTATATGCATCTACAACATGAAATGCAACTATTAAACTCAATTCCAACATCATATAAATTATTCTTAACTATATGGAGATAATGCACAAAAAATAAACTTATAATACAAAAAACAACAAGACAAAACACTTGCATTTTATAAATAGTTGTGCAACCAACTACTTGTGACAGACATTCCACCTAGCCATAGACTTCTTGCTCCAAATCTCAACAGCAAGTCACCCTCGATTTGAGGCTAGTAATTCACAAAAGAGGGTGGTCTCTCATTGTCCACTCACAACTCAAAATTCTCACAACCCATTGGTATTCTCCTATAGTTATCCTAATTTTCCACCAATTCTCTTCCTCTCAACCTACCCAACCCAAGGAATGTACCCTTGACTGACCTCAGTCCCTTGGTGATCTGAAATTATCTCTTAAGACTATGGTTAAGTTTTAAAGCATGAGTTCATTAACCATTTAGGAATTGAAGAAAGAGGAATAAATCAACGATATAACATAGCAACCATAATATGAAATGAAAATCTAAAAGTAAGCACAAAGAATCAGCAAACCATAACAGCAAAGTTGTTAACGGAGTTCAGCAATATTGCCTACATCTCCAGGACTTTGTCTCAGTGGGTGAGGCTTTCTTATTTCTCTGAAATGCTTCAAAAGTACATCATAAAAGTGTTAATTGGATTACAAGTTGGTATGGCTTTGTTTTGATCAACCTCAAGAACCCAACACAACTGATGGTACTAAAAACGGTTGAGTGAAGCTCCTAGAATTGGCCCGTAAAGTTCCTCTCTTCAATGGCTTCCCTGCATAAAAATGACTTTGGATTCACAATTATACAACATTTCTCCTCTTCTGAACCTGTCCAAGACTACCAAGAACCTCTGGGTTATATAGATTTGAAGTGGTCATCAATCTCCCAACTTCCTCCCAAAATCTGGCCTCAAATCGAGCTCCAGATCTCCCAAAAATGGCCAAAATCCATTACAAACAGCTAAAAAATAAATAAAATTATATAATATATTTCAAAAACCCAAATTTGGGAAATTTTTGGGTGCATCCCCCGATCCTCGGGCTCCTGGTCACATGTGCACCTCCATATGGCCTTGGGTTGGCTGGTGAGCTGGTCTTTAGCCCTGGTCTCTAGTGTGCTAGTCATATGTAGGCCATGTGGCCACGTCCCTAAGCTCCACGCACCTACAACAGTTATCTCATGGTTCTTAGCCCCTAGTCGGTCGGGGCTGGCCCCTGTCGACTAGGGCCTATCCCCAAAAATACGTGCCATGTCAACTTAAATAAATATTATGTTGTTTGGTTAACAAGTCCCATTGTTTTCCCATCTGGTTAGCCCGAGGAGTTATTTTTTTGGTCGCCCGGAAGGTCAGGGGTTTGACCCCCGCGAAACGCAACAAACTTTTTCCTTAGCCAATATTGGAAAAATCTGGGGTGCCATGTGAAGCCCTTCGATTGGGCCATGTGTTTCTCTGTGATTGGTCGATACCAGCACAGTCAGCATACAGTTAGCACGCCACATCATTTTCATACATCCTAGTCAGCTGCCACGTCACCTTCTGTATAGCCTAGTCACCTGCCACATCATCTGTCATAGAACTACGTGTTGTGCCACGTCACATCCGTACTACATAGTCACCCTGCCACATCAGCATCTATACATACCATATGTCATCTGTATTGCCGCGTGTTAGCCTGCCATTGGTCCACGTCATGTACAGACTTCCATGTGTCATACGTACAGTGCAACGTGTCAAATCCATGCAGGTACCAACTCAGCCCGAAAATGATGAATTTGAGTGACACGTGTCACCTCCTGGTGACTCCATGTCAACATGATGAAGTCATCATGATGTCATGTTGACATCACATGTCGTACTACTGACGTCGTCATTGACTTTGACTGTTGACTTTGACCAATTGACTTTTTGCCTATTTGGGAATTTGGTCAAAATGAGATAACTTCCGCATACAATGTCCATTTGAGGAAACAATTATATGGCCGGAATCAACATGACGAGATGGACATAATGGCTCTAGTTTCATCTGATTCTGATAAATTTTATTTTTAGGCCTTCTTGGATCACGCCTCCCCACTAAGACCTTTTGGTCCTCCAAAAGGGTACTAACCAGTCATCAAGTGCGAGATAGGCCACCCCACTTGTTCTTTGTCTTTAAACTCTGTCATGTGCACCTGTCTCATCAAGATCAATTACAAAACAACCATGAAAACTGACAGCATATTGTTAGCCACTTTTACTCTTTCACATCTTATTGAAGCCACTACCATCCATGTTGAAAACATTAGCAATGATAACATCATAAACATGACTACAAATGAGATAATGTGTTTGTAGTACTTGAATGACATTGGCTTATCTTGAATCAAAGTATGATTGAACTTCCATTCTACAATCATCTCATGCTCATGCTTAAGATCAATTGCTTGATTTGGCACAATTATAGGTGTGTTTCTTGCATAAGTTGCCTTCCTTAATTGGTCCATTGTTTGTAGAGATTGATTTGATTTTAAGTGATGAGCATGTACAACATATTCATTGCCTTCTTTGATTAAGTGATATTGATTTTGTTCCCTGTAGAAGATTGCTTTGTGATCATACAAATAAGGATTGTCTAAGACCATTCCATATTCATTGAGTGGCACCACATCACACGTTACCTCATCCAAAAACTTTGATGAAATTGCAAACTTTAAAGTGCATTGCTTTGTTATGTGCAATTTATGATTGTTTCTTATCCATTTGAGTAAGGTTTATGATGCATCTTAGTGTTTAATCTCGATTGTTTAACCACTTACTCTGAAATCAAGTTAGATTGAGATCCACTATCCATCAATGTGTCAACCTTAGTATGCTTCATTATGACCCTTATGTGAAACAATTTACTTCTACAATCATATCCATCACCAATTTTACCTGTCAAACCAACGGTTGTGATTTTAAACTCATCACCTGAATCTGATCCCAAGTTTGTTGGTCGTGTTGCTACTACAACTATTTGCCTCCCTTTCCTTTCTTTGAACCACTTCGGTCTCTTCTCGAGATGCAATTGTTTGCAATGGTCATCATCATTTCCTTATTTCTTACAATGCTTGCAAGAGAGATTCTCTTCCCTTTTTGTCATTGAATTTTCTTTCTTGCCATTCCCCTTCCTTTTGTCCTCTTTTCTTGAAGATGATTCCCTTGATACACCAACTCATGTTTTCCCTGCCTCAATGTATGTTGCTTGAACAGAAACCTCATCAAGATTAGTAGTTCCAAACATAAATACAATGTTATGAATGTGTGTAGGTAAACCTCCTATATACTTCATAAGGGTTTCTTGGGTATGTAATGAAATGTCTAACATTAATGCCATCTTACAAAATTCATCTGTATATTCTTGCATTGTTTGTCCTTTTCTTAGTTTAAGACCTTTCCATTCAATTAAATCCTTCTCTATATAACCCAAAGGATAAAATTGCTTTTTATGTGCAAAAACAAAACCTTGCCATGATGGAAATACATTACCCACTTGTTGCATGCCATTTTTCAACTTGATTTTCCACCAGATGAGTGTTGTGCCTGCAAGTCGAAGCGATGCCAATTTGATTTGAGTTGCCTCATCCTTGATTTGTTGCACACTGCAATAAACTTCCATCTGTATGACCCAGTTATCAAGCCTATCTGCATTGACTTCACCATCATACATGGGTAATTCAAACTTCACATCAAGCTTAAGTAAAGGCATATCATGTTTATGTTTATGGGAATGTTTTCTTGTCGTGGATTTGGAACTTGTACTTGAAGAAGAAGAAGTTGATGGAGAAGAAGGAGGTGAAGCAGGAGGTTTAGGAGGATCCTCTCCTTCTTCACTTTTGTCTTTTGAAGATTCACCTAGAATCGGTTTCTTTTGCTCGAAGTAATTGTTATATAAAACCTTTACCATCTCCGACATGGCAAAGAAGCTCTTTTGGAATTCTATCTCGTTATGAGAAAGTTCCTCTTCTGATGCCATCTTCTCACTTTGATAAGTCCTCTTTCTCAATTAAATATCAAGATTCTCTTCAACAAGCTCACCTTCACCATGATTCATCTTTTCCCTGGTAATCATGCAAACTCAAAAACCAACCGTCAACCTGCTCTGATACCACTTGATCCGAAATGATCTTTTAAGACTATGGTTAAGTTTTAAAGCATGAGTTCATTAACCATTTAGGAATTGAAGAAAGAGGAAGAAATTAATGATATAACATGGAATCCATAATAAGAAATGTCGATCTGAAAGTAAGCACAAAGAATCAGCAAACCATAACAACAAATTTTTTAACGGAGTTCGGCAAGATTTCCTACATCTCTGGGCCTTTGTCTCAATGGGTGAGGCTTTCTTATTTCTCTTCAATTCTTCAAAATTACATTAGAAAAGAGTTAATTGGATTACAAGATGGTATGTATTTGTTCTTCTCAACCTCAAGAACCTAACACAACTGAGGGTACTGAAAACGATTGAGCGAAGCTCCCGGAATTGGCCCGCAAAGTTCCTCTCCTCAATGGCTTCCCTACATAAAAATGAATTTGGCTTCACAATTCTACAACATTTCTCCTCTTCTGAACCTATCCAAGACTTCCAAGAACCTTTGGTTTATATAGATTTGAAGTGGGCATCAACCTCCCAACTTCCTCCCAAAATCTAGCCTCAAATCAAGCTCCAAATCTCCCAAAAATGGCCAAAATCCATTACAAACAGCGGAAAAATCAATAAAATTATACAATATAGTTCAAAAATTCAAATTTGGGAAATTATTGGGTGCAACCCCTGATCCTCAGGCTCCTAGTCACATGCGCACCTCCATATGGCCTTGGGATGGTTGGTGCACTGGTCTTTAGCCCTGGTCTCTAGTGTGTTGGTCATATGTAGGCCATGTGGCCCTGTCCCTAAGCTCCACATGCCTGCAACAATTAGCCTATGTTTCTTAGCCCTCGTCAGTCGAGGATGGCCCCTGTCGAACGGGGCCTATCCCCAAAAATCTGTGCCATGTCAACTTAAATAAATATTATGCCATTTGGTTAACAAGTCCCATTGTTTTCCCATCTAGTTAGCCCAGGGAATTAGTCTGTTGGTCACCTGGGAGGTCATGGGTTCGACCCCCGCAGAACTCAACAAACTTTTTCCTTAGCCAATATTGGAAAAATCCGGGGTGCCAAGTGGTGCCCTCTTATTGGGCCACATGTTGCCTTATGATTGGTCCATACCAGCATAGTCAGTGTATAATCAGCATGCCACATCATCGATGTGCAGCCTAGTCAGCTGCCACGTCAGCTTGCATATAGCTCAGTCACCTACCACATCATCTGTGGTACAACCACATGTTGTGCCATGTCACATTGATACTACACATTCACCCTACCATGTCAGCATCCATACAACCCAACTATCATATGTACTACGACGTGTCAACTTTCCATTGGGCCACGTCATGTACAGACTGCCACGTGTCATCAGTACAGTGCCACGTTTCAAATCCGTACATGTGCCAACTCATCCCAAAAATGTTGAATTTGAGTGACACATGTCACCTCTTGGTGATGCCATGTCAACATGATGATGTCATCATGATGTCATGCTAACGTCACTTGTCATATTGTTGACATTAGTGTTTACTTTGACTGTTGACTTTGACCAATTGACTTTTTGTTTATTTGGGAATTTGGTCAGAACGTGATAGCGTTCGCATACAGTGTATGTTTGAGGAAAACATTATATGGACAGAATAAGTGCGATGAGACGAACGCAATGGTGTTGGTTTCATCTAATTCTGAGAACTTTTATTTTTCGGCCTTCTTGGATCCATTTTGGATCACTTGGGCATCCCATTCATTTATCAGGGTCTCTCTAGCACAAGTAACCAAGAATCTCTCAGTTGGGAACTCCAGGAACTTGTTTCTAGGAAAAACTACCAGCAAACAACAACAAACACTTGTTGTCACAATGCAACTCACATAGGAGTTCACTCTTCGGGCCTAACAACCTGGCTCTTCAATATTCAGCTCCAAAATTCTCCAAAAATTCTCCACTATTCTCTAGAATTCACCCTCCATGGATGTTCCATCTCCAAGCTCTGTTTCTTACTCTCCCCTTGTTTTTCATCTCTGAAAAAACTGAATGTGTAAAATTGTTGTAGCTACCCATACAAATTTTCCTCTCCTTTGGCTTGCTTTCTTGACTCACACACTTCCCCAAGATGATTGTACTCATCCCCCATGTGCCAAATGACTTTTGCTATCTGACCTCTCATACCCACCCTCTTACATGTATTTGATGATTGGCTTTAGGAACACTCGATCAGAAACTAGAAGATTCATATACCAATAGCAAGTTTAGGAAAATGGGTTGATTTTTAATATGCATGGGAAGTTCCCATTTGGACCCCTCTTAGGAATTCTCTTAGACCCTCCCCTCTCTTGTGGATTGATTCATCCCACAACTCTATATGTGTCCCCTTAGCAGTTGTCATCACGTTTTATTATTAAAACATAGAAATACAATTTGTATATTACATTGCTTGGCCATTGCCACATGTTATATCTACATTAAGCATTAATTAAATTGGGAATTATAATGGGGATTTTAAATTCCCCCCTCCCCTACACTTTGCGTCATCCTCGGTGCACACTATGCCTATATACATATGTGCAAATTTACATCACAATACTTAGAAAATAAAATTATGCATTTTCACAACTCCAGCAACAGTTCCAACTGTGATATTTTGTTCCTCTCAACTCGTCGACCCAAGGAATGCACCATTCATTTATCAGGTATAATCCAAGGAATGTACCATTTTTTTATCAGCATTAACCCAAGGAATGATCCATTATTTTATCAGCATCCCCAGTGCAGTTGGCTAGGACTATGAGATGTGGTTTTGGAACTCTAGTTGCTCAAAATGGAGTCTTGCATTTTGTTTTCTTCAAAATTGTCAAAATTTTATGAGTATTATTACCGCATGTTTTCTTCATGCTCCCATGTAGCATATTCAATACCATAGTAGTTCCATTGAACATTTACCAGCTCTATGGATTTGTTCCTAAGCACTTGGACTTTCCGGTCCAGGATGCGTACTAGCTCCACCCGAAAATATCCTTCGTGCTCCACCTAGATCACATTCCAATCAAGAACAAGGTTAGGGTCAAGGACATATTTCTTTAATTATGACACATGAAATACATTATGAACTCTCATGGATGCAGAAAATGCTATCATGTATGCAACTGACCCCATCTTTTATAATATTTCAAAAGGTCCACAATATCTTGCTGCCAACTTTAGGAAACTCCCTAATCTTAGTGAACTTTTTTCTTTCACTTTTAAAGAACACATGTTCTCCCACTTTGAAATCTATAAACACTTTATTCTTATCCGCATAACTTCTCTTCCTATCCTGTGAAAATTTTAAATTATGATTGATCTTGGCCATCTTCTCTCCCATTTCCTTTAACAAGTTTGTCCCAACAACTACCTTGTTCGCTGGATTATCCCAACTAGATGGTGCTTTACACTTTCTTCCATACAATGCTTCAAATAGACTCATTTTTAGTGAGGATTGATACCCATTATTGTAGGAAAATTCCACTAAGTGGATATAATCTTCTCACTTTGATCGTTGATCCATCACATACATTGCGAGCATGTCCTCAATTATTGTGTTATTCATCTTTGTTTTCCCATCGAAATATAGGTGATACATTGCACTGAGATTTAGATTTGTCCCAAATCCCTTGAACAAACCCTTCCAAAAATTTGAAGTAGACTTTGGATCTCTATCTGAAACTATTGCCTTAGGAACCCCATGTAGCCTGGCAACTTCTTTCATATAGATGTTTGCAACATTTGTTGCCTTGTGTGTTGTCTTTACTGGAATGAAAGTCCCTGCCTTAGTCAATTTATCCACCATGACCATGATGGAATAATGTTGATTCATTGTTTTGGGAAGCTTTGTAATAAAATCAATTGTAACTACTTCCCACTTCCATTTTAGAATGGGTAAAGACTGCAATAACCTCGTTGGATGTCTGTGCTCTATATTTACCTTATGGAATTCTAGACATATGGCTATGTAACTAGCCACT
>JASDQU010101147.1:30974-45653 GCA_032191745.1 Picea mariana | reverse complement strand
GCCTATCTGAGGAACATTACTATGCGGAATACTCATAAAAACAAAAAAATTTGCTAACTAAATAATTTCTTGTAGCTTACAGCTACGAATTACATACATATTTAACTACTAAATGTTAACATTATTTAGATGCATCTATAGCATGCTAAAAAAACATGAAATCCAACTATTAAAATCAATTTCAACAACATATAAATCATTCTTAAATACATGGAGATAATGCACAACAAAGAAACTCATAATACAAATAGAAACAAGATAATACACTTATCTTGTATAAACAGTTGTGCAACCAACTTCTTGGGATGGATGTTCCACCCAACCATAGACTTGTTTCTCCAAATCTCAACAACAAGTCACCCCCAAGCTGAGGCTAGTAATCCACAAAAGAGGGTGGTCTCTCAATGTCCACTCACAGCTGAGAACTCTCACAACCCACTGGTATTATCATACAACTATCCTGATTTTCCACCATATCTCTTCCTCTTGACCTTCCCAACCCAAGGAATGTACCTCGTCACTAATCACAATCCCTTGGGTATCTCATTTGTTTAACAAGGTCTCTTTGGCATAGTAACCAGGAATCTCTCAGTTGGGAACTCTAGGGAACTTGCTACTAGGAAAAAATACCTGCAAACAACAACAAACACTTGTTATCACAATTAAACTCACACATGATTTCACTCTTCAGGCCTGGCAACCTGGATCTTCAATATTCGGCTCCAAAACACTCCAAAAATGCTTCAGCATGCTCTAGAATTCTCCCTCCATGGATTTTCCATCTCCAATATCTCTTTCTTTCTCTCCCCTTGTTGTTCATGCCCCAAAAAATGAATGTGTAAAACTATTGTAGCTACCCATACTAATTTTCCTCTCCTTTGGCTTGCTTTCTCAACTCACACACTTCCCCGGGCTGAATGTACCCATCCCCCATGTGCCCAATAACTTTTTGGACGTGACCTCTCACACCCACCCTCTTACATGTATTCAATTATTAGTTTTGGGAACACTCCATCAGAAATTAGAAACTTCATATAGCAATAGCAAGTTTAGGAAAATAGGTTGAATTAATATACATGGATAATTCCCCCTTGGATCCCTCTTAGGAATTCTCTTAGATGTTCCCCTCTCTTGTGGATTAATTCAGCCCCCATCTCTATCTATGTCCCCTTAACAGATGGCATCAAATTTCATTATTAAAACATATAAATACAATTTACATATTACATCGCTTGGTTGTAGCCACATATCATATCTACATTAAGCATTAATTAAATTGGGGATTATAGTGGGGATGTTACAAATTTAGATTTAAAGTAAAGAGTTATTGATTCCCTTACTGAAGATGAAAATTATGTCCAAGTGAAGTATGGAACACGAAAAGAGAAAATAGAGAAGACGTATGAAGGATATCAACTAAGTGGTGATAGGTTTCTTATTTACAAAAATAGAATCTATAATCCCATCTCTTTAGAGTTGTGAATAATTATCATGGATGAAATCCATAATATTTCACATCCCAACCATCTAGGCTACCAGGAAACAATTGCTATAGAAAGGAAGCAACACTTTTTGCCTAGTATGAAAAACAATATTGATGGATAGATTTCCAAATGTATGAAATTTCAGTAGGTACGGTTGAGCATCAAGATCGAGTAGGTTTGTTGCAACCCTTGTTACTTATGGAATGGGAATGGAAGGTGATAACAATATATTTTATTACCATATTGCAAGAACGATGAAGCAACATGATTCTATCATGGTTGAAGTGGATAAATTAACCAAGGAAACTCATTTCATTTCTATTAAATATACTCATAATGCTAACATTGAAAAAATATTCATGAAATAAATTTTTAGATTGCATGGAGTACCCAAGGCAATTATAGCTTACCAATGTTTTAAAAACTAGTTAAACAGGAACTGAAAACATAACCAAATAGTTTGGTCTCCCGTGCCTCTAAAGGAACCAAACTAGGCCTCATATTGATTTGACAATCAGTTTTAAACAAAACTAACTAGTTCGAAGTCTAAACCAAGTGATTTGGTTAGTTCCATATTGAACCAGTCTAAGACAAGCTACCTATAAAATCCGATTTTTTGACTTTTTGGCTCATTTTGAAAAGTGGAAGCAAAGGATTGAGAGAAAAGGAGAAATTCAACATATTCTATCGATCTAAAGAGATGGAATCAAGTTTTTCCATCTTCATTAACATATTTATTTTGGAGAGGGGATTGATTCACTGATAGCATGGGGATTTAGGGGAAATTGTACAAAATGTTCTTAGAATTTATAATAGAAAAATGATGGTTTTATCCTCGACCCACCCTACAGCAGCATAGGGAGGCCACAAGGGGTATGTTTCCCCCTTGACCCTACATTGGCCCTCGAAAGTTGAAAACCCCAAGAATATAATCTTGAATCAATAACAATTATTCAATGAGGAAGATAAAATCATAATTTTTTTTTGTAGCATGTAGACTCATATAACATATTTAGACAATGTTATTAAGTAACATAAAATTCTTGAACATGAATTAGGATTCCATCTTATGATATAAATTCACTTAAGGAAATATTCCAATTTGAGAAAGAGTCTATAATGGTTTGGAATCTTGGATTTACATTGATGTACATAATATATATGTTTTCATTAATTTTTTCATATTTTATGTATTTTTTAGTAAACCAATTCATAAAATATAAACCAATTCAATTTAGATCTGAGTTCAGTTGGACCCTTGACCAATTTCGAGACTGATTCTGACTTTTAAAACATTGTATCTAATAATGGTATGAAGTTTACTTCAAATTTCTAGAAGAGTGTCTTTGAAGACTTGAGTATTAATAGTTTGATTATATACCTTTCTAATGTGGCAGAAGTAAGGTTAATTAATGTTCATTTTTATCTTTTCAACCAGGAGTCATAATAGCTTACGAGATGTCATGTATTGTATGTGCAGTCTCCAAATTCCTAACTTCCACTAGTTTTTCTAATATGCTTCTATGAAAAGAAACTACATTTCTATCAAATAAATGAAATGATATTGAAAAAATGAAAACACACCACATTTCATAAATCAAAATCTATAGGGAATAGCTACTTCAAAATGGAAAAGTAAGCTACAGGAACAATAATGATCTATTTATTGGATACCCTGCCATATCAAATGAGAACACTTATGTCACAAGACAATCTCCTAGCACGATTGAGGCATATATTTCCATAAACCACATCCTACAGTGATGGAAATTCTTGTGAAGACTAGCTACTGCAGAAACTAAAATCACTTGCCCAATTCATCAGTTAACTTCCATAGGAATTAACAGTTCATAATTAAGACAAAGCTCCAAGAATTGGAAATACTTGAATTTATTATTTACAGAACTAATCTATTGTAAACATATATATCCAAGGAATGATTAACTATGTAATTTAGATATTCAAAAATTGAATTGAGAAAACACAATTAAAAACGAAATTGAAGAATAATCTAACCTACCCATCGATTTGTTCCATTGGAGTGAGTTATGCCTCTCAATAGTAGGGAATTAATCTTAAACTACAATAGCATAAACATGATTTAAAACATCATCTACTCACATGAAAAACTAACAAATTGCAATTTCAATTCAAAATAAAATCCCCACAAATTTTTACACTATGCCATGATAGATCATAATTTTTTCTCTAAGATCCTCTCTTGAATGAGTGTTGGCCTCCTTTATTTATATAGGTTCATGGGATATCTTGAATTAATACTAATAATAGGAAATAAAACTGCAACCCTATATTTACAAATTTAATACCATTACAATGAATATACAACTAAAGAATTGTAGGCATGGATGCAATGATCTAGAAAGGATATCAACATCTCTATTGATTGAAGAATGGTTACATTTAACCAATGGAAGAGTATATTAAATTCATCCAAGAATCCTCACAATGGTTGGCATCTTTAGTTGTATTATTTAATTACACCAGTGCCATCTTCCAAATTGTTTAGTGTTGAAGTGGAGCTGTGTGACACCTCTACAACTCATGCTCATGATAGTTGGATGTAGATAGAGTATCTTCTTTTTCTTGATCACATCCACTTGTGTATTTAAATGGTAGCATTGTTGATGTTCATAGTACCGATACTTGTCTTTAAATTTCATGGTATCCAATATTTGCACATGTGGACTTGTGGAAAAACTATAGGCATTGAAAAATGTCTTTCAAAAACTCTTAAGTCAATACACCATTAATCCCTACTTATTGGCATTAAGGAAATATCAAGAATATTCATATATAAACTCATAAAATACCACTAAAAATAACCATTGCATGTATTTAATCAACAATTTGTTCAATGAATACAAAATGGGTTAGTAAAGTAATCATCATGTTGAAATAAGGGGAAAAAAACTCATAGTTCAGGAGTGGTAAATGGCTATATGTGATGAACTAGATGGGCCAATTCATAGAACCATCAAGTATGAAGTTAAATTTCAGCGTTTCCTACCACCAAAAAACATATGGGCACTCTAAAAGAATGAATCAAGTGATTGAAGACATGATTCACATATATGTGTGGATAAAATTTCCAAGTGAGAAGATTATTTACACTTGGTGGAGTTTCAAATGGGCTTTATGCATCATTGTAGATGAGTCCATTTGAGGATTTATATGGAAGAATATGTAGTACTCCGGTGAGATAGGATAACCTAGTGAACATAATTCTACTTGGGCCATAAATGCTCAAGCAAATGAAACAAGAAAGTGTTAGAATCAAGGAAAATTTGACAGCAACCCAAGGCAAGGAAAAACGGTATGCAAATAAAAATAGTGTTCACATACAATTTTAGCATCGGGGATCATGTATTCCTCAAATTAAATCCCAAGAATATTTTTTTAATCTTGGAATTTGTGTGAATATGGCACCTAGATATTGCAAGCCATTTGAAGTCCTTAATATGATAGGAATAGTTGCATATAAACTTGCAATGACTGTTAACATTAGAGCTCACAATGTTTCCATGTTTCTTTGCTTAAGAAATATGTACATGATCCTAACCATGCCATTGATTGGGCTTTGATCAATGGGGATAATGGGGGGGGGATTCCAAACAAATCCATTATGCACCCTCCGCAATAAAGTAACATTGCTATATTAGATAGGTAAAGGTGCAATGGAAGTACTTTGGTCTCGATGAGGATACATAGGAGTTGGAGGATGTCATGAAGGAAGCATACTCATTGGTGTTCTAATATCAAATTGTTCTAAATTTGATACTATTCCAAGGGGGAGAGGAATGTAATACCCTAGTTTTAACCCTACAATCTATTGGATTAGATTGTGTATAAATTGTAAATGCATGGTGATAGTGAGGAGAGTTGAGCCATGTGAGCTTAAATAAACAACCCCTTGTGTAAATGTTGCAAATATGCTAGTATGGATTCTTAGTGTAGATTTCAAGGCCAAGATCTAACTAGTGAATGGCTATGCATGTAGATGTGTTAAATATAATTGTATGAATTGTTTGGTAATATTTCCATAGTGAGCTCAAGATTTTTGCATATTAGTGCTTGAATATAATATATAATGGTCCAAGATGGCTACAGAGAGCATTAGAGGGGTTATTATTCTATTAAAGGAAAGGTGGGCCTATGGGAGAGTGATCTTGTATTGCCAAGTATCAACATAATACCTCATTACTTTTCCATAATTTTAGTATGAACCCATCCACCTCCATTGACTTAGAAAATCCAATCATTGAATGCAAGTAGAGGTTGGTGGGGAAGTATAGTCATGTAGTTATTGAAGCATGGGTTGATGTGATTCCCCATTTGTTTCTATTTGTTTAACATACTATATCTTATTATTTGAGGGTGTTTTCTTATAAATGACATGATTTATTGACTTGTACTTGATGATGAGACTTAAACATTTTGAATATTTGATTGGAATTTAGTAATGATTTTAAATAGGTTCATTTAAATATTTTTACAATGATAACATGGATGGATTAAAATGGATTGATATGATAGAACCCGCATTGCCAACCCATATGAAAATGACACTTTGAAATGAAAATATTGGATACATTGATTTGTAGATGCTATTGATTATTTTCCTAGCATGACAAGGAACCACAAATGTATACTGAAATGGGATTGCGTCAACATTATATTTGACTCTGGATTGAGTCAGGGTACCATAAAATGTTAAATGATTAATGTTATACTTTGGTTTTGATCATGGAAGTGTTTAATGCATTGATTGTAGTGTGTGAAAGCACAGGGAACATGCTTACTGATCAGTACACATACAGATAATTGGGTTGTATAGAAGTGTACAGGCTACCATGGGAAGAGGAGGAACAACATTCTTGTTTCTGTCTACTAGCATCCATTTTTTGTGACATGAGTTGAAAAGGTAGTGACACTTTTACTTAGAGGTTGCACGTTGTTGTGAAGGTCGGCCACAGATTTTGTCACTCATGAGGTATAGCTGAGGGGCATGAAATAAGGTGATAACCTTATTCCTTGATGAAAATTAGTCTCCCAATAAGTGTGACAAAGGTAGAGTTAACAATGTCTTGACAATTGCACCATTTCCCCCACCAAGAAAGTTGGATGCTTGAAGGGCATGTGAAAACATGTCATCCTTGGTACTTATTGAAAGCTGACTCTTGAAGAGCATGAAGAAGCATGGCACCTTTGGTATTGGTTATAAATTACCAAGTATATAATGAAAGAAGATTGATTAAATAATATAAAATATGATTTCCTTAGTATGCATATTTTATTTAAATGAGAAAAATGATCATATAGTTTATGCATTTTAACATAAAGATAAAAATTAATTAAATGATAGTAGTATGAATGAGCATATGAATTATTTAGTATCTCATAACAAAGAGGAATGATTTAGTTAGTTAAAATATACTAAGAAAACTAGTGCATTATAGGAGTGTGCATGAAATGAAAATAAGGTATTACTAATTAACTAAAAATAATTACTAGTGCACCTAGAAATCAATGATAAGAAAGAGGAACAAGAATTCTAATTCAGATATAATTGAGGGAAAATAAAAGTTGTATTGAAAGGAGTTAAAAAGAGTTAATAAATAACTAAAGTAGTAACTCATGTGTGCACCTTCTCAAATAGGAAATAAGGAGGAGATCAAGGAAACAACTAAGAGGGAAAATGGAAAATGTGGGAGTTGAGTGAGGATGATTCATTATTTTATATTATTAAATAATTAATTACTTGTGCACTTATGCATGTGAATGGCACATGAGTGGGTGAATAATAGGTAACTATTAATTTGGTAAATTATATTTTTGCATGAATTGGACAAGTGGCTTGAGCCACAAAACCTATAAAATGAAAGCTTGAGCTAAGAAGAAAACATTTTTTGCACCCTAATGTTGGATAGTTGTCATAATTCTTAAGAACTTTATGTTGGTGATTGTTGATAGTTTGGTCTATTGAGGAGTGTTGTGAAGTGGATGTTTTTTTCTAAAGCTTAACAACTTCATTCTTTCTTATTTCTATATTGGTACATTCTATACATCCCCATTGCATCTCAAAGGTTCTTGGGGAAGAAGAGTATCCATTGGATTTAGTAGGGTGGTGCATATTCTCAAAGTATGTATGGAATATTCTATCTAAAGGGAAGTGTTTTACTATGGTGGAAGACCCTATCACCACAGTAAGGGATGGATGTGTCTGAAATGTCATGGGAACTATTTAAGGATCATTTTAGAGAATGCTACATTTTTTTAGGAATTTATCGAAACACAAGTGAATGAGTTCAAATCATTACAATAAAACAATAGGTTAGTACGTGAATATGAGCCTAGATTTATGGAACTGTTGAGGTATGCACCACATCTAAACACAAAAAAGTTGTGGGTCAACAAATTTTTGTATGGCCTAAAATATAACATTATATCTAAGGTGGGGATATTGATTACTCACACTTTGCATGAGGTAGTTTAGAGAGATATAATAGTTGAGGAACTTGCGAGTGGTGATAAATTTAGACCTTGAGACCTTCAAGTTCAAGGAGACAATGAAAAATATCACAACCAGTTTATACATCAAGACCTTTATCAAGATGCAAGGATGTGCTAAGGGGACCAATGACGAGTACTCAAAGACAATCGATAAGTAGTCAGAGGCCACCATATCATGACTGACACAACATACTCAATCGAAATAGTAGACGAGAAGGCCTACTTTTTTCCAATCGAGAAACCAAAGCCAACATCCTAAGAGGGTGTGTTGGATATGTGGAGGAATGCATTTTCAAAAGGAGTGTATGTGTGCACAAAGAAGAGTTAGTTGGGAGAATATTCAAACTACAGTGGGTGATTTAGGTAAGGCTCACTAAATTCATGGAGCGTTGAGCAATCACCAAGTTGAGCATTAGTCCACTATACTAGAGAAATCAAGTAAGATTAATGATATCACTTTTTCAATATCAATAAATCCGGAAGCAACAAAAAATTTTTAGAGATGGATTCTAGAATTAAGTAAGATGTAAGGCATTTAGCTAAGGATTGTGGGATTGATATAGGAATATTCATAACCCAAGCATCATTGTATTCAACTATTTTTGGATCTTATGATATAGTAATATAAATGAACTAGTTAGAGAGTCATGAAGCAGTATTAGACTATAAGAATAAGAAGCTTTATTTTATGGATGACTTGGTACATAAAAAAAATTTACTCAAGATGAATATAGAAGTGCCATTAAGATTCATTTCAGTGTTACAACTAAGGAAAAGTATGAGAAAAGGATGTCAAATATATATTGTGACCACTCTGAATAAGAAGGAGGATACAATGAGTTTAGAACAATATCCAGTGTTGTTAGAATTGTCAGATGTATTTCCAAAGGAATTACCTGGACTACCGCATAAGACAGAACTGGAGTTAACAATTGAACTTAAATTGAGATTGGAACCTATAGCAAAGAATCCTTTTTGTATGACAACTCCAAAGTTATGAGAGTTGCATATGTAGCTTCAAGAACTTCTAGATTTTGGATTTATATGTCTAAGTATATCACCATGGGGAGAACTAGTAATATTAGCAATAAAGAAAGATGGATCATGGAGAATTTGTATCAATTGTCGACAATTAAATAAAATGATGATAAGAAATCAATATATCTTTCCTAGAATTGATGATTTATTTGATCAGATGAAAGGATCAAAGGTGTTTTCAAAAATAGATTTAATATCATGATATCAACAACAAAGAATAAATGAAAAAGGTATTCCTAAGACTACATTTAAGACACATTTTGTACATTATGAATTTGTAGTAGTACCCTTCATATTAATGAATGCAATAAGAGTATTTATGAGTTTAACGAATGGAGTATTTAGATAGTACCTTCATAAGTTTGTGCTAGTGTTTTGGACAATATTTTAATATATTCTTGTACACAATAGGAGCATGAAGAACATCTAAGAAAAATATTACAATGTCCTAGAGAGCATAAGTAATATGGAAAACTTTCTAAATGCTCATTTTATGAGTAAAAGATTCATTACTTGGGACACATAATTTAAGGAGAAGGAATCATGGTAGACTCAACAAAAATAAAATAAATTATGAATGGTTAGTTCCTATTAATGTAACTGAAGTACATAGTTGTATGGGTTTAGTTGGATATTATAGAAGGTTTGTAGAAGGATTTTCGAATATCGTGAATCCAATTTCCAAATTATAGAAGAAGACTAAGAAATTTGTATGGATAGAACAATGTGAGGAAACATTTTAGAAACTTAAGGAATTATTGACGAAGAATCCTATTCTGAAGGTACCAAACACGGATCAATATTTTATGGTATGTATGGATGCGTCAAAGGAAGGATTAGGTGGAGTACCAGTGCAATAAGGTAGGGTGATTTCCTACGCTTCAAGAAAGCTTCAACTACATGAAGGAAATTATGTGACACATGATCTGGAACTTGCGACAATAGTTCATGCATTAAGAATTTGGAGGCATTATCTAGTTGGAAAGAAATTGGAGTTGAAGATAGATCATCATGGACTTCAACACATATTTACGCAATGTAATTTGAATGTTAGATAGAGGAGGTGGTTATAATTACTAAGTGAGTATGATTTCAAATATCATACATCAAAGGAATAATAAATAGAGTGGCAAATTCTTTAAGTCACAAGCCACATGTTTGCTCAATTTTTCCATTAAATGTGAATTTACAAGAAAAAATATTGAAGTTACAATCAAAATATTAATGGGACAAAGAATTCAAATTGGAGCTAGAGAATGAAATCATGACAATCCTGAAATATGAAGGATATTCCTTGGATGAAGATGGATTACTATGATTTTATAGAAGGATTTGTGAACCACTAAACGAGGAAATTCACAATTTGATATTAAAAGAAGCTCATAGAGAATTTTATATGGCTCATCTAGGAGTCAAGAAGATGAATATAGACCTAAAACCATTGTTATTTTGGAAAGGAATGAAGAAGAATATAATTAATTTTGTAGCTATATGACTTGAGTGTTATACATTGAATATTAAATGTCGGCATCTGGCAGGATTGTTACAACCACGTGTGATACCATAATCAAAATGGGAAGTGATTTCGATGGATTTCATTATTGGATTACATATGATGTCAAGGAGATGTGATTCTATATTTGTGGTAGTAGACACTTTGACCAAAGGTGCACACTTTATCCTAGTAAAGACTACTTATCAAGCACAAAATATTGCAAGAGTGTTCATCAACAAGACAGTAAGGTTACATGGAATTCCAAAGAAGATAATCTCGAACAGAGAGTTAGTATTTACAGGAATATTTTGGCTGAGTTTCCAAGAGGCATTGGGAACACAACTTAATTTTAGTACAATATACTATTGAGATACTGCTAGATAGACTGGAAGAATAAATCAAATATTGGAAGATATGTTATATATGTATGTGATGGATCAATAAAACCCTGGGAAAATTTATTACCTCTTGTTGAATTGTGTATAATAATAATTATAAAAGTTCAATCAAGATAGAATAATTTGAATTTTTTTATGGTAGACCATGTAGAACACCTCTTATTTGGGATAGAGTAGAGGATAGAGTCCTATTTGGACTAGAAGTAATACAAAAAATGGAATAGCAAATGAAAATGGTTAAGGAAAGATTAAATAAAGTACAAGATAGACAAAAGAGTTATGAAAATGTGCATAAATTTGATAGAAGTTATAAATTTGGGGACAAGGTATTATTTTAGTTGAGATCGCAAAAGATCTCAATTAAGTTTGGTAAAGGAGCTATGTTTCCACCACAATATGTGGGATAATTTGAAATTCTTGAAAGAAAGAGACTAGTTGCTTATCATCTTTCATTTCCATC
Organism: Picea mariana; assembly: GCA_032191745.1. NCBI lineage: Eukaryota > Viridiplantae > Streptophyta > Pinopsida > Pinales > Pinaceae > Picea > Picea mariana. The sequence goes on along the minus strand of JASDQU010101147.1, from coordinate 34,247 downwards.
ATCATTAGATTGTATGCATAATGTTTTCATGTATCTATGTTACAATATTATATTTCAAATCATTCTCATGTGATTGATTTTATTTATTTGCAAATGTCAATCAAGGATGCCCTGATGGCCAAACCCATCTGTATTTTGGACAGATTCACTCAACAGCTTCAGTGTCACTTGGTAGAATAGGTAAAGGTCTAGTAGGATAGCTATAGTCCCAGTTCTGCAACTTGGGAGGATGCAACTGAAATGCTTCAATAGATTCCATACTTATTCTAGAACTTCAATATGAATTTTCCTGGAGAGGGACTTTATGTAGTGCCCCATTTGTTTCTACTTGTTTAATAGACTAGGTTTTATTATTTGAGGGAACTTATTTATAAATGAACCAATTTATTGACATGTACTTAAGTTATGAAGATGTGCATAGAGTCGATAGAAGTTATAAAGTTGAGTACAAAGTATTATTGCAATTGAGATCGTAAAAGATCTCAATTAATTTTGGTAAAGGAGCTAAGTTGTCACCACGATATGTGGGATAATTTGAAATTATTGAAAGAAAGGGACTAGTTGCTTATCATCTTGCATTTCCATCATCATTAGATTGTATGCATGATGTTTTTCATGTATATATGTTACATCGTTATATTTAAAACCATTCTCATGTCATCGATTTGAGTTATTTTCAAATGTCAGAAGAGGATGCTCCGATGGCCAAACCCATCTACATTTAGGACATACACACTCAGCAATTTTATCATAACTTAGTAGATCAGAAAAAGGTCCAGTGGCAATCCCAATTCTACTACTTGGGAGGATGAAACTGAAATCCATCAACAATTTCCATACTTATTCTAGAACTTCATGATGAATTTTCGTGGAGAGGGGGTTTATGTAGTGCCCCATTTGTTTCTACTTGTTTAATAGATTGGGTTTTATTATTTGAGGGAATTTATTTATAAATGACCTGATTTATCGAATTGTACTTGATGATAAGACTTAAACCTTTTAATTATCTTATTGGCATTTAGTAATGATTTTAAATGGATTCATTTGAATATTTTTATGATGATAACATAGATGGATTAAAATGTATTGATATAATATGATTTGTATTTCTAACTCATATGAATACGAGATTGTGAAATGAAAATGTTGGATGCATTAACTTGCATATGATATTCATGGTTTGTTGAGTGTGACGGGAAATCACGGGTGTATATTGACGTGTGATTGTATCAACATTATATTAGAATCTAGGCTGAGCTAGGGTACCATAAAATGTTAAATGAATAATGTTATGTTGTTATTTTGATTATGGAAATATTTGATGTGTTGATTGTAGTGTGTGTCGACACAAGGAATTTGATTTCTAATCAATCTACATATGGATAATGGGGTTGTATAGAACTATACAAGATACCACCAAGAGAGGAGGAATATTATTCCTATTTCCAACTACTAACACTCATTTTTCATGACTTAGGTTGGAAATATAGTGACTCTGTTATTAGAGGTTGCACATTGCATGAGACTAGGTTGTGGATTTGGTCACTCATGAGGTATAGCTAAGGGGAATGCAATAAGGTGATAACCTTATTCCTCAGTGACCATTAGTCTCTCAACAAGGGAAACAAAGGTTGAGATAACAGTGTCTCAACAGATGCACCATTTCTCTTATCAAGAAAGTTGGATTCTTGAAGGGAATGCAAAAACATGGCATTCTTGGTACGTACTAAAAGGTAACACTTGAAGGCTATGAAGAAGCATTGGACCCTTGGTATCGATTACAAATTATCAAGTATATAGTGAAAGAAGATTGATTAAATAATATAAAAATGATTGTCTTAGTATACACATTTTATTTAAATGAGAAAAATGGTCATATAGTTAATGTATTTTAACATAGAGAAAAAAGTCAATTAAATCATAATAGTATCAATGAGCATATAGATTATTTGGTATCTCATAACAAAGAGGAGTGATTTAATTAATCAAAAGTTACTAAGAAAAATAATACATTCTAGGAGTGTGCATGAAATGAAAATAAAGTAATTATTAATTAACTAAAACTAATTACTAATGCACCCACAAATCAAGGAGACAAAAGAGAAACAATAATTAAAATTCAAATAGAAGTGTGGAAAAAGAAAAGTGGGTTGAGAGGAGTTAAAGAGCATTAATAAATAATTAAAGTAGTAACTCCATGTGAACCCACTCAAATAGAAAATGAGGAATAGATCAAAAGAACACCTAAAAGTGAAAATAGGAAATGTGGAAGTTGGATGAGGATAATTCATTATTTTATATTATTAAATAAGTAATTACTTGTGCACTTGTGCATGTGAGTGACACATGGGTGGGTGAATAATAGGTAATTAGTGATTTAGTAAATCATATGTTTGCATGAATTAAACAAGTGGCTTGAGCCACCAAACTTATAAAAGGAAAGCTTGAGCTAAGAAGAAAACACTTTTTCACACTTTCTATTGGTGATTTTTTAGAGTCTGGTCTATTGAAAAGTGTTTTGAAGTGGGAATTTTCTTATAAATCTTAGTGAATTCACTCTTCTCTTACTAATATATTGGTACCTTATATATAGCCCCATTTTAGCTCAGGGTCCTTAGGGAAGAAGAGTACCCATTGAAATTGGCAGGGTGGTCAACCGGTGGACTACTCAAGGATCACAAGTTAATGAGAAGAGGAGTACATGCTCTAAGTTCAGGATTCTCTTTGCAAAATAATCAACAAAGAGGTATGCAGAATTTCCTTAAATTATTCCATTTAGTTTCATGTAAAACTATTGAAAAATTGTATTTATTTTCAAAGAAAATCCCATACCTAGTATGCTTGGTATTTGAAGATTGTTTATGTAAAATTTGAGCTTGATTATTTCGATTAATTTCTATAGTTTTAAATTATATTTCATTTATAAAATAAAACAAAATGTGTGTTTGTGTGTGTAAACATTCTTATTGTATACCATATTGTGCATGTGTGTTACCATAATCGGCCTTTGGCCTAGATTATGATCTTAGACAGTATGATATATGTGTGTGTTGCAAGGATTTTATGTTGATAAGCATTCAACTTTACAATTAAATATGGCAAGGACATACACATGGAAACATGTGTATTATATACATTTAGTTGATCATATCCATTGGACTGAACACTCACCAACAAGAATTCACCCATGTGTCTGTAATGAGATGGTATTATATCAACTCAGAGCTATAGCACGACTTGAATTCACACACAATTATATATATATATATATAT
>JASDQU010101147.1:0-10272 GCA_032191745.1 Picea mariana | reverse complement strand
TGTCGCACTTTTTCTGCCGTAGTTTTCCTACCGCACTTTTTCTGCTACACTTTTTTTGCTACACTTTTCCTTCTGCACTTTTCTCTATCAATAATACTTGCCCAAATAACCTTTCACAAAATAGATATTCAATGATATTCAATAGGTTCAAGTGTGATTAAATGAGAGAGCCTTGCCTCTTATCTATACTTTCATGTGGCATCCCACTTTCCTTATTTTAGGGAGTTCTCCATTAAATTTATTATTTAAATAATTTCTTTTGCAAACACTTTGACTACTTTGACCTTTTGGGGCTTCTAGATGACTCATGAGGGTTCTCTAACTTCACATGGCCATAACTCTCTAACCGTGAGGAGTTACGTGACGTTCCACATACCACCGGAAATGACATGACATGTACTATCCATATAGAATAGTCTTACCTGCAAATATATAAAAAATCATACCATTATCCATCAAAGAAACTTGGGTCCATTACCCAAACTAGAATTCACTACCAAAATTTCTTCAAGGGTTGACATCAATGACAACCAACCCAATTAATCAACAATGATTTTATCAACATTCTAAGTAGGACCTAGATAAAACAGGTAGATATTTGATATGGTGTTGATGTTAAGGGATGCAAAATGTGAGATTCTACTGCCCATAGAATCATCATGGACATAGATGTAGTGTTTGATGAATCTCCTTTTACAAAATCAAACATAGTAAAAGATGAAAGGTTCAAAGCATGATTGGTAGCAGAAGGGTATTTGGAAGGTAGTGATTTCCATGAAATTTTCTCACTAGTTGTTTATATTCATGTTGTGTTACCAAATCTTGAGTTAGTACAACTAGATGTTAAAGCTATTTTACATGGAGTTTTTGATAATGAGATGTCTATGGAACATCTAGAAAGGTTAGTTTAGAATCACAACAGAAGATTTGTTTGCAAACTCATGAATCATTGTATGGTCTAAGGTAACCAGGAAATGGTACAAGATGTTTGATTCCTTCATGGTGAGCCAAATTTTACAAGAAGTGAGTATAACCACTGTGTTTATGGTATATTTATTATCTTGGTGTTAAATGTTATGCTTGTTGCAAGAACAAACATGTTTGAGATCAACATGTTGGCTCAATTGGTTAGGACATTTGAGATGAGGGATCTAGGAGTAGAAAAACAAATCTTGGGCACAAAAATACACAGAGACAGGAAGGATGGTAAGCTTTCTTATCACAACATAAGTATGTGGTGAAGATACTCAAGAAATTCAGTATGAATAATGTGAAACCGGTGAAATCCCTTTGGCTTTCCATGGTAAGTTTTTCTTCAGGTTTATGTCCTAACTACTGAAGAAGAAAAGGGTTATATGTCTCGAGTATCGCATGTTAGTAGGAAATTTGATGATTGTGATGGGAAATGGTTAGTATTTCATATGCAGTGGTGTTGTCGATAGACCCATGTAAAAACTGGGTGAAGAGAATGGAAACAAGTGCTTCAGTATCTTAGAAGCACATAAGCACAAGCATCACCTACAATGGTTATAGTGATTTAATTTTTGGTTATGATTAAGGAGATTTGGACAAGAGGAGACATACCTCATGTTATGTATTGCAAGAATGTAAGGATCTATTGGGTAATTTTTAACAAGTACAAGATGAGGTGTTCTGTGGTGGTCAAAGTGTTGTGCATTTGACTAATAGTCCAACCTATCAAAATGGGACAAGTGCGCCGGTTGATAAGAAAGGTTATTGATGGAGGCAAAATAGTCCATACTGGAGAAAATTGTGCATACATGTTCATGTAACAATACTATTAGAGAAGTTGTGGAGCTGTGATGGTGCTTGGTTTCTCTTCGCTTGCGGAAAAGGTGATGATTTAATTTGGGCATGGTGTATCAGGTAAATTGTTGTCAAGGTGGATATTGTTGAAACTTACAACTAATTTCCCATGCGGATGCATGCACACAGTATCAATTAAAAATAGAATGTGCATTCATGCACACTTTAGTGAACATTTTGTGTAGTTGGTGGATCAGGATGCAATCAATTTGTCTAACTGTGTAACAACTACTATATATCTAGCATACTCGTAGAGGTGTGGGGTAGAAATGTAGTGTGTGTGAAGTGAGGAGAGGATAGTTGTATGCCTGAGATTGGCTATTGTAATTCTCCCTTGATCAATAAGAATACCGATTATCATTGCCCCGTGGTTTTTTCCCTTAGAAGGGTTTCCATGTAAATCATTGTGTTCAATTGATGTGATTTCTATGTCTTGTTTTCTTTGCTATTAAATTCTTTCTCAGTTTATGCTTTTGTTTCCTAACAATACATAACATGCAAAACACTTGAATTTCCATAATAGAAAATAGAATTAGATGGAAGGAATACCAACATATATAGAACTCTTGTCTTTGTAACAAAAGATAGTCCAAGAAACTCGATGCATGCAAGTAATTTTCCACTAAATCATAGGAATTAAGTGAAAATGCCACCCCCAAGTTGGGCTATAAGGCCACTAGGGTGGAAGAAACAAGAAGCATAATTTTCTCTCAGTCAACCCAACCTAATTTATTTCATGGCTCAATCAGTCTGCTTACTACATAATACTCCAATCACCTCATCCAACTATTAAAAAACCATGGAACTTTCTTCCAATTCCTTATGCAAGACAAATAAGATCTTCCATTTTTTTTCTCAATAGTGCCTCAAGGATAATTTTCCCTTGCATTTCTCTTGGTTTATACAGAAAGAGTCCAATTTTCTAAATGATTTTGGGATTAACTTGGAAGAATAGAACTTCACAAGCATCTAATGAGCAAAAAATACAAAGTGGGGAAAGGGTTCCTAACTTTCCCAACCTCTATTTTCACCTACAACCATCTATTTCTCATACAAGGTCTATGGTTCCTTATTTATAATATTTATCTCATCCCTTTATATTTTGAATAATGATTGACAATGGAGAGTGCAACATGAGGAGTAGAGAGCATGAATTCAAGAATGAGAACGAATGACAATGTGTGTGTGAGAGAGAATTATGGGAATGCTGGTTGATTTCCCTTTGATAGGATAATGGAGTACTCTTACATTTCTCCCATAATTATTGTACTCAATTGTAACACGCCTCTTAGTATTAACTTCTCAAGTTTCATAATTGTGTAAGTTGTGTAATTAGCATTACTCGAGTTACACACAATGCATCTAATCACATGTTCATAATTTTTATTTTTATTCTTTTATTAATGAATAATTTTACTCGTATGCCTATTACTACTTACACCATCACTGTTCAAATATTTCACTAATCAATATGTGTTTGAGTTATTAATGAGTTACTTTTCCCGTTGTTACCGACACAAAGTTGTCTATCATATAGTAAATCTTATCATTATTATCAATAGAATTATTGATATACTTTATTGTGATGAATCTTAATTCGTAAATATAAGTTATTGAACCACATCACTTAAAATTTTCCTTTATGGATCCTATGAACAATTTAACAACTATTCTTGTATGTGATGCATCGACATCACTAACACTTAACAATTGATTTACGCAATACAAAATTAGTTTAGTTCTATTGCATAATTTCAAGCTCTAGATCAATAAATTGAATACATAGTAATTATAATGTTACAATCATAACTTTATGTTGCAAACCTGAAGGCTAATTGTTATTGAGATTACCTATTCTTATATCAATACTTTCTTGTCATTTTAATACCATATATTTTGTGAAATTTCTTGCAATTCAAGGTAATAATAAGAAATCCAAGAAGATATAATAAGTATTCTACATCTCTTATTTATTTACTAATTATACTACATATGTATTTAGTATTTTTTAAAAGAAATAATATCACATATTCTAAACATTTATCCAAATGAAAATTATAAATTTGTTGAAACAAATTTAATCTAAATTTTCTCAACAATTATCTAATATGTCGAAATTCAATAATATCTAGATAATTGTTAATAAGACAAACATAATGTAATTAAAAGATATAAAATCTTTAATTTCCTTTTAAACACAATCTCAAGTTAACTCCAACATTATCTAATTATATACAATTAATATATGTTCAAGTGAGTATGTCACTCATATTCACATCAGTCTAACTGGGTGATATTCATATTTATCATTTCTAAAACTGAATATAATTTTTTAGTTGTGGGTTAGTTTACTTGCATTTCATTCTTAAAAAAGGGGAGTTGCCAAGCAACAAGTCCCTGCCAAGAAGGCAAAAAGCATGTGCTATTTGATTTCCCTAGAACTCATGTCTCAAGTATTCTAATTGTAATTCCAGAAGTATTGGGATTGAATTCCTTAGGGAAACTAAATGAATCTCATGTAAAATTATCAGTGCCATGCATGATATCTAGGATCGGTTGTTAGGGAATCGAAGAAATACATAGTGCGTCCCTACAAACACATTGGCCTTGCACTTAAGAGATGATATTTCTTAAAAACAAAAATGTGCAGTGGAAGAGCTCTGCTGCTAAAGGATACCATGTCTGTGATTCCGTTTAAATTGTTGAATAATAAAAGCTGAGATGTCAGGTGGACAAGGATTAAACTCTATGGGCACAATACACCTTTGAAATAAGAGTTGGACATCTCCTAATAATCTAATCACTTTCCAGGCCAGGCAAAACCCTCCATGCACCAACTATATGTGTTAATTTACCGACTATGTGTTAATTTACTGACTTTCCATGCGTCACCCTCCATGCACAGTCTCAGTATCTACAAAATCACTTTCCACTTGTTCCATTATCGGTATCTCTATACAACAATTGTCTCACATGCAGTTTGTACCTAAAGCGAGGGGTCCGAGGGAATTTGGAGCGAGCTACACATTCCAATAGCTTAATACATAGTTTTTGGTTCTAATCCTGAGCTCATTTTTCTCCAGAATCATTATTACCTCACCCTCTGCTAGATACAAAGCGACATCAGTGAAAGAGCGAAGACCATAACAACATTGTAACAACACTGAATGGTGGAACATACATCACTTTTACACAACATAGGTTTGATCCCGCAACCTACTATTGATGGTTGTCTCTCCGAATGAAAACTATATTACTTGCGTGAATGGAAACTACCAGGCCTCCCTAAATGGAAACTACCAGACCTACATGAATGGAAACTGAAACTGCCTGACTAATGTGACTGGCTGGATGGGATGGATGGATGAGATGGTTAGATGACTTACATGAACTGAAAGGGCTAGCTGGCCTACTAAATGGGCATATCTCATTAGTTGATGGGATGATACGCCTTCCTATTCTTCTATTGCGTTGATAGAGAGAAAGAACTGGCACTATGACGAATTTCATAGAGAGAAAGAACTAACACGTAGAGGAATTGAGGATGGAAAATGGGAGGCCATATCGAAGGTCTAAAATAGGGTGGTAGTGCTCATACAAAAAAACTAATGATCCTCTCTGTTCATGAAGATGATAAAGGCTTCCCCCTTTTGGTTCTACGACCTGTTGTTCTGCAAGATGATCAAGGGGTCTAGTTCGGTCCCTAGGCGAAGGCATCGATGTTTCTTTTGCGGTTCCTGAATACCCACATGGGCGAAGGAAAAAGCCAATCATTTTTTTTAACATTTCTAACATTTTCTCCAGATAACCTTCAGAGATTCAGTAGCAAAGGACTCTGAATTAAAGGTTAGGGTAATGGAAGCAATAATAACCTGCAAATAAGAGGACTTGAATTGATCTGGTCATGAGCAGGTGGAAAAGGGAGCTCCAAGGACTCTCTTAAAATAGAGAAAATCTTTGATCCACGGTTGAATATACCTGCAAATACGAGGACCTGGATCAATCTGGTCATGAGCAGGTGGAAAAGGGAGCTCCAACAACCCACTTAAAATAGAGCATAGCTTCGCTCCACGGTTGATATTCAAGTAGATCGATGGCCCATGTCCTAGGAAGGTCCTAACTTACACTTCTTTCCTTGGCAATCACGTAAGTAAGCATGCTGACACAGAATCTTCATCTTGATGCTAAGGTCGCACATGAGGGATGCCAAGTGAAGGGAGGAGGCACCCAAGTTTTGTTCTGCATGAAATGGTGCCAAGTGAAGGGCAAAGGCACCTAGGTTGCGTTCTTCCTGAAATGGGGTCATCGTCATAGTTTTGATAGAAATATTTCTGCCCCTTGAACTCGTTGATGTACAAAATCCTCATATTGAGGTCAAGGTCGTGCATGCAAGTGATTCCAAGTGAAGAGCAAAGGAACCGAGGTAAGTATCCAGTTACTATCTTCATCCAGTTAATATTTTTAACCATGAATAGTAATAACAATTCCACAGTTTTCGACTCATTGATTGCATCTTAAGGGGGCTCAATTGGAGGGGCCGAGAGTCTGAATCAATGGCATGGATAGGCCAGAGAAGAAAGGAACAAAGAAGAAAGAAACAGATCCGTAGAGGGTTTGGAAGCTGAGCAGAAGGGGAAAGAGTGAAATGCAAGTGTTTCTGGCTCATTGATTGCATCTTAAGGGGGATCCTTAATTTAAGGGGCAGAGAGTCTGTATCAATGGCATGGACATGCTAGAGTAGAAAGGAACGAAGCAGAAAGGAATAGAGGCGTGGAGAGTCTGGATCAATGCATGGACAGGCTAGAGTAGAAAGGAACGAAGCAGAGAGGAATGCAGGCGTGGAGAAATTGGAAGGTCATGTATCCTTTTATGATGGACACCTCTGTGTGTTGTGTCATACACGTGTAAGGTAAAAATTTTCTACGTGGAAGAAAAATTGATGTGATAAACATAGGCTAATATATGGCTGGATAAATGCTAACATTTAATGTTTATTAAGTAATGCTAGATTCATCTCTAGCATTACTTTAGTTGGTAAACATCAAGGAAAAAATGTGTGCTTTAAATAAAAGCTAACCTAAGATTTTCTCCCTTGTGCCTTGGGAAGAGGCTAAATAAGAGGTTGAACTCAAAACTTAGGTTAACGGACATCCTAAATTGTATGATTTTTTTTTAAACTTTGGTTAAAACTATTTAAGAGTTCTGGAAGCTGAGCGTTTCCAACTCATTGATTGCATCTTAAGGGGGATCCTTAATTGGAGGGGCGGAGAGTCTGGATCAATGACATGGACAGGATAGAGAAGAAAGGAATGAAGCAGAAAGGAATAGAGACATGGAGAGTCTGGAAGGCGAAGAGGAAATAGAGGGTCGGGTATCCTTGTATGATGGAAACCTCTGTGTGTTGTGTCATGCACATGTAAGGAAACATTTTCTATGTGGAAGCAAAATTGATGTGATAAACATAGGCTAATATATGGCTGGATAAATGCTAACATTTAATGTTTATTAAGTAATGCTATATTCATCTCTAGCATTACTTCGGTTGGTAAAAATCAGGGAAAAAATGTGTGCTTTAAATCAAAGCTAACCTAAGATTTTCTTCCCTGTGCCTCGGGAAGAGGCCAAATAAGAGGTTGAACTCAAAACTTAGGTTAACGAACATCCTAAATTGTATGATTTTTTTTAAACTTTGGTTAAAACAATTAGAATGCATTGGTTTATGTGCCAAGTTAATAAGAAAAGTGAAAATCGATTACTAATAGTCCCTTAGCCCTAAGGGCAAGGACTAATAACCACAATAACTTATACTTGATTGAATTGCAAGCCAAAAGTTTGAATCAAAACTATGGTATCATTATTAATGTCATTGGCACTAACAAATATATTGTTGATCTTGGTTATGAGTGTACTGTTACAACTAAACTATTTCTACAATCCAGAGTCATAAATATATGACTCCAACTTTGGTTTAAATTATGACTACACTCATACGCACAATTGTCTTAAGTTCGGTCGCATCGATCTTTGGCTAAGCGTCCACTTCACAACTTGAGATGTATAATTGATAATGCAGTAAGGACAATAATTCAAACACTAAACAATATGGATTCAAACAATATATTTTGTTAATTCCGGAGTTTGCATATGGTGAACACACAAACAATAAAGAAACTAATGGTGAACACACAAACTAGTGGCCACTAGGGTGAAAGAAACTAAGACAAGATTGAGTTTAGAAAACAATTCGTAGATCCGTAGATTCATTGGTGAACACGAAAAAAAATAAAGATATCTATATACCTGTAAGATATTGTGTTAGCCGAATACTCAGAGTGAGCTATTTATACCAAAGTTACAACCATTAAAATTTCCTACAAAAGAATATATGCATTCCATATCAACATTAGTTGGCAAATGAAAATAACTTGGAGAGATTCCAATTATACTACAATCGAGGGTTTCATTACAACATCATTTAAATTTATAAATAAAGCGTAGGTGATTTTAGGCTACACTAATTCTCTAGGTTTAGTATAATGCCCCCCCCCAACACACACACACACACACACACACACACATATATATAATTGTGTGTGAATTCAAGTTGTGCTATAGCTTTGAGTTGATATAATTCCATCTCATTACAGACACATGGGTGAATTCTTATCGGTGAGTGTTCAGTCCAATGGATATGATCAACTCAATGTATATAATACACATGTTTCCATGTGTATGTCCTTGCCATATTTAATTGTAAAGTTGAATGCTTATCAATATAAAATCCTTACAACACACACATATATCATACTGTCTGAGATCATAATCTAGGCCAAAGGCCGATTATGGTAACACACATGCACAATATGGTATACAATAAGAATGTTTACACACACAAACACACATTTTGTTTTGTTTTATAAATGAAATATAATTTAAAACTATAGAAATTAATCAAAATAATCAAGCTCAAATTTTACATAAACAATCTTCAAATACCAAGCATACTAGGTATGGGATTTTCCTTGGAAATAAATACAATTTTTCAATAGTTTTACATGAAACTAAATGGAATAATTTAAGGAAATTCTGCATACCTCTTTGTTGATTATTTTTCAAAGAGAATCCTGAACTTAGAGCATGTACTCCTCTTCTCATTAACTTGTGATCCTTGAGTAGTCCACTGGTTGACCACCCTGAGAATTTCAATGGGTACTCTTCTTCCCTAAGGACCTCGAGCTAAAATAGGGCTATATATAAGGTACCAATATATTAGTAAGAGAAGAGTGAATTCACTAAAATTTATAAGAAAATTCCCACTTCAAAACACTTTTCAATAGACCAAACTCTAAAAAATCACCAATAGAAAGTGTGAAAAAGTGTTTTCTTCTTAGCTCAAGCTTTCCTTTTATAGGTTTGGTGGCTCAAGCCACTTGTTTAATTCATGCAAACATATGCTTTACTAAATCACTAATTACCTATTATTCACCCACCTATGTGTCACTCACATGCACAAGTGCACAAGTAATTACTTATTTAATAATATAAAATAATGAATTATCCTCATCCAACTTCCACATTTCCTATTTTCACTTTTAGGTGTTCTTTTGATCTATTCCTCATTTTCTATTTGAGTGGGTTCACATGGAGTTACTACTTTAATTATTTATTAATGCTCTTTAACTCCTCTCAACCCACTTTTCTTTTCCCACACTTCTATTTGAATTTTAATTATTGTTTCTCTTTCGTCTCCTTGATTTGTGGGTGCATTAGTAATTAGTTTTAGTTAATTAATAATTACTTTATTTTCATTTCATGCACACTCCTAGAATGTATTATTTTTCTTAGTAACTTTTGATTAATTAAATCACTCCTCTTTGTTATGAGATACCAAATTATCTATATGGTCATTGATACTACTATCATTTAATTGACTTGTTTCTCTATGTTAAAATACATTAACTATATGACCATTTTTCTCATTTAAATAAAATGTGTATACTAAGACAAACATTTTTTATATTATTTAATAAATCTTCTTTCACTATATACTTGATAATTTATAATCGATACCAAGGGTCCGATGCTTCTTCATACCCTTCACGTGTTACCTTTTAGTATGTACTAAGAATGCCATGTTTTTGTTGTTGGAAATACTAAAAACAACTGAGAGGGGGGGGGGTGAATCAATTGTTTATGAGCTTAAACAATTTTATTCCTTTTAAAACCTTATTAATCTTTCTTCAAGTGATCATCAACAATATATAGTATATGGACAGTAAAAATAAAGAACATCAGTCACACATAAAGTATACACAAAGACAGATTTTCACGAGGAAACCCATAAAGGGAGAAAACCTCTTCTTCTTTGAAATGATAGGCAGTCTTTTCAGTTCTGTACATCATATACAATTGAGAACCAACTCAATGTGAGGCTGCTACCTCTGT
>JASDQU010101146.1:184778-195066 GCA_032191745.1 Picea mariana | reverse complement strand
GGAACAAACCTAAATCATATTCCCAAGCCTCACATAATACTTCCTTGCATAAGATGAGAATAATTCTTTGAACAAATTTATAATATAAAAATACACATCTTTACTCAAATCCATTTTTTAATATGGAATAAAGAATCATTGATCCATTATGTTATTTGAAGTAAAAATTACACCATTGAAAATTGGCAATATGTCCTACGTATTTTTAATAGCTCTGGATATTGGCTTCTTGTTTTTCATTTTAGTTTGTATTTGTTTAAAAAAACATCTATTTTTTCATGTTTCCCAACTAAAGAGACACCATCGTTTTAGAGCACTCATCAACAAAAACAGTCAGAACATCAAATATTTTTTCTCCAACTTGAAGATACAAACTGAACAATAAAAACATAAACACCATGACACCTATGTAATATATATGATTAGCTTAGTGTGATATTATAGGCCCACATAGAAGGATTGGTAGTTCTTACAGGCCTGTCCTTGTATAGGGACAAGGCGAATTCGACCCTGTCGATGTACAGGGATAGGCCCGAATTCGGCCTTGTCCATGTACATGGAAAGGCCCGAATTGGCCTATTCATAAGTATAAATACTTAAGAATAGGACTAAGCCTTTAAATAACCCAAGGAACAAACCTAAATCATATTCCCAAGCCTCACATAATACTTCCTTGCATAAAATGAGAATAATTGTTTGAACAAATTTATAATATAAAAATACATAGCTTTACTCAAATCCATTTTTTAATATGCAATAAAGAATCATTGATCCATTATGTTATTTGAAGTAAACATTACACCATTGAAAATTGACAATATGACCTTCTGCTTAATTTTAATAGCTCTGGATATTGACTGCCTGTTTTTCATTTTAGTTTGTATTTGTTTAAAAAAACATCTATTGTTTCATGTTTCCCAACTAAAGAGACACTATCGTTTTAGAGCACTCATCAATAACAAACGTCAAAACATCAAATATTTATTCTCCAACTTGAAGATACAAACTGAACAATATCAACAACAACACCATGACACCTCTGTAATATATATGATTAGCTTAGTGTGATATTATAGGCCCACATAGTAGGATTGRTAGTTCTTACGGGCCTATYCCTGTACATGGACATGCTCAAATTGGCCTATCCATAATTCTAAATCCTTAAGAATAGGCCTAAGCCTTTATATAACCCAAGGAACAAACCTAAATCATATTCCCAAGCCTCACATAATACTTCCTTGCATAAAATGAGAATAATTRTTTGAACAAATTTATAATATAAAAATACATARCTTTACTCAAATCCATTTTTTAATAYGCAATAAAGAATCATTGATCCATTATGTTATTTGAAGTAAACATTACACCATTGAAAATTGACAATATGACCTTCTGCTTAATTTTAATAGCTCTGGATATTGACTACCTGTTTTTCATTTTAGTTTGTATTTGTTTAAAAAAACATCTATTGTTTCATGTTTCCCAACTAAAGAGACAATATCATTTTAGAGCACTCATCAACAACAATAGTCATAACATCAAATATTTATTTTCCAACTTGAAGATACAAACTGAACAATATCAATAGCAACACCATGCCACCTATGTAATATATATGATTATATTAGTGTGATATTATAGGCCCACTTAGAAGGATTGGTAGTTCTTACGAACATGTCCCTATACATGGACATGGCCGAATTTGGCCCTGTCCACCTCCTAAAGCATAAAACATCTAAATAAATAAAATTTAAATCCACCTCCTAGAACATAAAACATACAAATAAATGAAATTTAAATTAATGTAGGAATGGGTTAAAAATTACCTGGAACCTAAATCAACAACAAGCAACAACAAGCAACAAAAACCAACAACAAAAAGAAAAAACAACCAATGACAACCAACGCTAACAACAACCACCGTCGGCAACAACCACTGCTAGCAACAACCAACAACAACCACCAACCAACACCAACCAACAGTTCAAAAAATTGTGAAATGAACGATGTGAGGGGGATATATAAAATGGTTTTCTACTGAAAGGTTTTTTCGGAGGAAAGCCTTTTTCAGCCGAAAGAATCTTTTGGTCGAAACTACGTTATTGGATGAAAAAAATCGTCTGGCTTCTTTTGGTCAAAAAGATGTTACTAGATAAAAAAAATCCTTCCGGCTAATATGGTACACAACAATCGAGGTCATCGTCACAATACCGTTTGATTTGATGTCTAAAGGTTCAGCCGAAAAGACCTGTCCTTTGGAAAAAAAAAATAGTAGTTTGGCTGGGAAAAGGTCACTAGGAATTTTGGAGACTCGATTCTCACAATGTAAATTTTCAGACCCCACCTAGTTTTAAGTCTCACTAAGACAAATCATAGTTTAATGCCCAAAAACCAAGTTTTATAACAACAACAATTTTGCAGCATATAAACAATTCTCAGAAATGAAACATGAGGATTTTGAACAACATTAAATGCAGAAATAAATAATTCTATCAACAATACACTAACTCAGAAGTTATAGACACGTATATTTTTGGTCTAACATTGACCCTGGAAAAACCCACAAGGGGAAAACCAGTGAGAGAGGGGTTTTTTGTTATTTTCAAAGCTTAGAGAAATTCTTCTGTTATAACATAAATATTCACAACATAAATTCACACAAACTTATCTCAGAAGATGAGCCAAATATCCTGCTGAATAGTCCCCAATTATTCTCCTCGATTTATGTGTAAGAAATACGTACCACAATATGGCTATTGCAACATTTAATGATGTACGTACTGTTTATAAACTCGTGCCACAAATTATGGGTTTGTTGTATGAAATTTCCAACATTAAATGTGCCTCGATTTATGTGCCAACTTACATCAAAATGCGTGCACCTCCTCTATTGTACGAAATGTATTTTTTCTCTGTTGTAAGACCCCTCTAAAATCTGTACTCTACGACCCTTTGTTGGTTGTACCCTTTGCCTTGATTTTTGTGTTGTACCTTTACCTTGGAATGCATGCCAATGCTCAGTAAACTTCCTCTCTTCTCCTGCTCGACTTCTCTCTCTTCTCTTTATCTCCAAAACTCATAAAGAATAATGCAATGGGGGGTGCCTCCTTACCCTAACCGAATCAATGAGCGAAGTTGAAGGGTTTCTTAATCCAATGGTCAAGATTTAATTAGATGAGTGGTTGAGATGTAATATCTATTCACTCACCCCCTTCACTTAAGTCATAAAGTCATTTTTAATTCATATCACATGACTTAAATGACTAGGGTCCACATTAGACATTTTCCCACCCCCTAAGTGCCTATGTGATGAGAAACACTTTCCTATGTACCTTTTAATTATTTTTAACACTCCCTCTTACCGAGGAAGGTGTTACTCACCATACCAAGCTTATCTCTGAAAGGTGAAAACTTCTCTTTCCCCAAAGATTTTGTGAGTATGTCCGCAACCTTCTCATCTGTGGATATATACTGTAGCTCAATTTCTCCTCTATAAAAATAATCTTAGATGAAGTGATATTGAATCTCAATGTTCTTAGAGATGTCATGAAAATCATGATTCTCATAGAGTTTTATACAACTCTTATTGTCACATTAAATCACAGTCGGTCTAAATTGCACACAAAATAATCCCACCAGCAACTTGTGCATCCAAATGGCCTCACAATTGGCCTGACTGAAAGCCATATACTCAGCTTCTACAAAACTCAAACCCACTAACTTCTTCTTCCGACTGAACCAAGACACCATTGTTGAGCCCAATCTGAAACAACAACTTGAAGTATGCTTTATGTCATTGACACATCCTGCCCAATATGAATCTGTATAGCCCACCAATCGAAGTCCATCATCTCTCGGATAGTCCAAGCCATAATCCATTGTACCACAAAGATACATGAGCACATGTTTTTCTACCACCCAATGAAATCTCCTAGGCTCACCATAAATTGACTAAGAGTGTTGAGAGAAAAACAAATATCTGATCTGATGTTGACCAAATACATCAACAAACTGATCAAATTATGATATAAAGTGGGATCAACTAATTGTGACTCAAAAGAATTGAGATTCTTCCAGTTGGTAATCATAGGTGTGGACATAGACCTACAATCATCCATCTAGAATATCCTCAAAATGTCAAAATCATACTTCCCCTATCCCATAAATATGTGTCCATGTTCCTGCCAAACCTCCAACCCCAAAAAATAATGCATCAGTTCAATATCTTTCATCTCAAACTATGAAGAAAAGCTCTCCTTGCAGCTAATCATGAGTCTCTCATCCCCTGTAATGAAAATATTATCAAAATATAGCAAGAGTATGAGAGGATCCTCTCCAATCATAATGAAATACAATTTGGGATCCACCTCACTCTTCTCAAAGCCCAACTGTTGCAAGTAGGAACCAATCCTAGAATACCAAGCTCTGGGAGCTTGTTTCATCCCATACAATTCCTTCTTCAATATGCACACATGAGAATCTCTCCCATGCACCTCAAATCCAAATGGATGTTTAATGTACAGCTCCTCTTGTATGAGACCATTCAGAAATGCAGTCTTCACATCCATTTGATGGATCTTCTAACCCATCTCTTCTATGATAGATATCACTGCCATGAAGGAGGTATATCTAGAAACCAGAGAGAAAGTCTCATCATAATCAACTCCCTCAACCTGTGAGAACCCCCAAGCCACAAAATGAGCTTTGAAATTATTAATGCTACCATATGCAACATATTTGAGTTAATAGAGCCACCTAGAAGTCATCACTGACTTCCCATTAGGTCTAGGAACAACCTCCCAAACATCGTTCTTCATGATGGAATTGTACTCTTGCATCATGGAATATATCCAAACATATATTCCAACAACATCCTCAAATGTGGAAGGATTATACTCTCTGATGTTTCTCACAGTCACAATATAGATGAAAAATATCTCAGAAGGTTTACTCTCCCTCACAACCTTCCTGGGATTCCCCACAAAAAATTGTGCCTCCTTCAGAGTGTCCTAAAGCCACTTGGTATTCCTCTTCTCTGAAGTTGTGTCCCATGGAGGAGAATCCTCCTACTCAACCCCATCACTTGAAGACTATGAGACTGAAGTAGAATATGGAGCATAAGATCTTGAAATCTGAGGATTAGTAACCTGTGATCCTGGCATATGTGGCCCCGTGTCCTGTGGACCAATCGTCACTGAAACTGGTGGACCTGAACTCTATGTCACTGAATTATGTTGTGGAAACACTTGAATCTGAGGTGATGACTGATCACCCTTATCAATGCCTTGTGAATTCCTAAATGATCTATCCTCCTCAAATATCACATCTCTTATCACAACTGTCTTCCTCAAGGAAGGGATGCATATGCGGAAATCCTTCGAAGTCTCGCTATACCCAACAAAAATCCCTTTTTCTGTTGTGGGCTCTAGATTTGTCCTCTTCTTAGAAGGGACATGTGAATATGTAAGGCACCAAAAAATCCTAAATTTCTCAACCTCAGTCTTGTTCCCAGAGAGAGTCTCCTCAAGAATATTATTCCCCAATGCTTTGTGTGGACTCGTGTTCTGTAGATAAACTGTAGTGTAGCATGCCTCATCCCAAAGAAAGAGTGGCAACCCCTAATCATGAAACATGGCTCTCGTAGGCCCAACTATGGCCATGTTCTTCCTCTCAGCAACCCCATTCTGTTGTGGGTTATAAGGAATATTCAACTCCCTCTTGATGCCCTCTCCTACACATAAGTCATTAAACTCTTTGGAGGTATACTCACTCCCATTATCTGTCCTCAATACTCTGATTTTCCTCCTAGTCTGGTTCTCCACAAGAGCTTTGAACTCTTGGAATCGATTGAAGACCCATCCTTTGGTCTTCATGAGGAAAATCCAAGACTTCCAAGAGATTTGATCAATAAATATGACATAGTACAAACAACCACTCAATGATACATAAGACATAGGACCACATACATCAGAATGAATCAAATCAAGTATACCTATTTTTCTATTGTCACTACTTGGAAAAGAAGTTTTGGTGTACTTTCCAAAAGAACACCCCTTGCACAACTCTTGGTGCTTTGTATTAAACTATGGCACTCCAGTCACAATCTCCCTCAATATCATCAGAGCCACATGAAGGAAATGGGCCATCCTCTTATGTCATAGATCACAAAGATCATTGTTGCTGGTAGTATGATACAATGGACTTGCTGGCTGAAACATGAGCTTGTATAAATTCTCATATCAAGTTCCAATCACTTTTTTCGAAGTGATACTAGACCCCTTGGGAAATAGGAACATTTGTCCATCATAGAAAAACACCTCATACCCACTCTCCTCAATAGTAGAAACTGAAGTCAAGTTCTTCTTTAAGCCAGGAACATATAAGACATCTCTCAACAACATGGGAGGTTGCAACTCCCTTTGAAATGATATTGTCCCACTACCAATAGCCTTGACCACCCGATCATCTCCAAGAACTACCTCAAGATCACCAATCTGTGTAAGATTTGTCAAATTCTCATGAACACCTATATGTTTTCCTTGGAATGTGTGCCAATGCTCAACAAAATTCCTCTCTTCTCCTACTCGACTTGTCTCTCTTCTCTTTCTCTCCAAAACTCATGAAGAATAATGCAATAGGGGGTGCCTCCTTACTCTAACTGACTCAATGAGGGAAGTTGAAAGGTTTCTTAATCCATTGGTCAAGATTGAATTAGATGAGTGGTTGATAGGTAATGTCTATTCACTCACCCCCTTCACTTAAGTCATAAAGTCACTTTTAATTCATACCACATGAATTAAATGACTAGGGTCCACATTAGACATTTTCCCACCCCCTAGGTGCGTAGGTGATGATAAACACTTACCTAGGTACTTTTTAATTTTTTTTAACACACAAAAGTGTTACCCACTATTGAGGAAAAGATATGAATTTATCTTACTCAAGCATTTTTTAATATTTCTTGGATAAGGAAAGATAGTCAGGAATGTTACCCTATGTTTATAGCCTCAAAAAATGTTTCCTAATCCACAATATCAATTACAAGGGCTTAGGATGATTTTTTTAAATAAAATATTGTTGCAAAATATAACATTTTATACAATTTTCTAAATATATCAGATTGCAAAAGTAAATAGTGGATATCAAAAGAAAAAATACCAAGCCACATATGAACACAGATGAGACAGAATAGAAATCGCTTTATTTCATTCCAAGAAATCAAAATATTCATTCTCTTTACAAAATCCCTGTGGGGGACATGGACCAAGGTCAAACTTAGATATCCCCAATGAAAACCATACAAAAGGACTTTGACAAGAAGTAAAAAATGAACTTAAAAATATGGATCAACTTGCCACAAACTACTTCCCACTTAACTCTGCACAATATCCTTTATCAGTCATGAAATTTAATTCATGAACAAACAAGTCTACACAAACTATCAAAGATAGATCAACACCTCTAAAAACAAGCGTCTGAATGATATGATTCATCTATGAACCTTGCTGTCTACAATAGGACCCTGCTATCATAAAAGAGAATTAGACCTTTAATAAATTGAAGAATGAATGAAAACAAAATTATCTCAATGATATTTCAAATTATATCCAAACATATAATATCCAAAATATCCAAAAATAGTTTGTTGTCCAAAACCTCCAACAGTCCAGTGTCCTCAATAAAACAATAATAAAACATAATAAAAAATTGTATTTGCCACTTTGAGAGACAAGTTTTCCTTTGCTTCTGCTATCCCCTTTTGAATTTCTTGAATTAGCCTTAAGCTATGTAGAACCTTGAGGCTTGATCTCATTGATGATATGGGAACAATCATCTCTCAAGTGCATAAGGGATGATACATATTTGGTTGAATCACTTGAAGGAGAGGAGGGGTTAGTGACAACTTTTCCTTTATCATGCATATGGTGGACTTCATTTTTGAGTCTTTTTCTTGCGTGGGAGGACTGTACAAGTGAGTGTGCAAGGGAAATCTGAACATTTGGGTTAACAGGTGGTGGAGGAGGTAAAGACAAATTTTTCTAGCCACAATGGTGAGAGACTGTTGAGTTAACAATCCCCTGCCATCCATCATTCTCGAGAACTTCAGTTTGTAAAGAAACATGAGGGGGCACAAGGATACCAGGGGCATGTTGGGGCTGGAAGGGAGGAATTTATAGCCTAGGATAGACTATCCCTAGTACAATCCAATTGAAAAATCATCTTGAAAGAGTTGGTTTAACTCTTGAGGATCTACATTGAAATGTATTAAGAATGTGGGCCTTCTAGGTCCTCTGTTCTAGTTTCCTCTGTCCCTATTATTTTGTCCATGACTTCCTTTGTTGAAGAAGCTCATCTTGTATGCAACAATTATTAGCAAATAACTTATTAAAAAAACCATACATGACATTCTCTTAATATGAAACAAATTTTGGCTCATCAATCACATCAAACCCATGCAATCAAATCCATAAAATAAATTTAACAATTGTCAATGAGCAGGGGGTGAAGTAGGGTTCAGGGGTATCTGAGGGGATTGTATTGAGAGAAAAAGTGATATCATGATCGGGAGTAAGAACTTGATTACTTATCAACAACTTATTAAAAAATTGATTGTGCAACAATAACCAAAACATATCAGCTGCCATCTATCTCTGTGTATTTTCTAATTGTTGTCATATTGATTTTTAATTTAATTTTAGTGAACAGGGAGTGCAAAATGAATTTGGGATTGTGAGGGGATTTGTAATGAGTGAAAAAGTAAAAAAATGAGAGGGAATTAAATGGATATTGTTCATAAAACAAATTAAATCAATCAACTCTTATAACTTTGTTCAAATTTTAATCCAAAAATCATCCACTTCAAGACCAAAACATTCATTGTTTCTCAATTGCATCAAACTTTTTGTTGTCTCAATAAAAAAATAATTACCACAAAATCCTCAATTTATAATAGTCTGTGTATTATAATATATGAAAACATATCCAATTCAACAGTACTGTATATACTAATGCTGATCGTTTTCCTTTTTAAAACAAAAAAAAATATGCACAACAATCATGGATCGACAACAACAATCAACCCCAAAACATAATCCCGATGTAACGTCCCCATCATTACAGCTACAAGTGAAGCAGAAGGTGTAATTTTTTTTTTTTGTTTCTAGGCAAGAAGGCAATGACTACACAGTTAACCACACCTAGACAACGAACACACACCCACCGATCAGGCGAATGACCACTAAGACTCTTCGCACTAGCACAAGAGCAAGAGGGCACAACATGTGGAAATCAAGGACAGACATAAATGACTACCCATCCCAACACAACAGCCTCAACGACCAGATAACTAGAACCTCGATGGCTCGCAACCATACACAGGAATGCGTTGCAACCCAAGTGCCATCAATGAACTTACAAGTTCAACCAAACCCGCAACGGGGGATAAGACCCTAGCCAAGTTATCAATTGCCTCTATCCAATAGGGCACGCAATGATCCCCTCGTTAGGAATCATGCCGTCCTCAGGCGATAGGTGCGATGATAACCTTGGCGCTACAACCCTATCTAGACCAAGGACTCTAGCTAAAGCCAACTCGCTAGGAGCCAAGCTGCTAACAAGAGGACTTCACCCACACCTTAAAGTTACCCTAGCAATTTAATTACCTCATCAATCCAATTAATTGATGACTAGGAGATAACCACTCAAAAATATGTGTGTATATCCTTCCATAGCAGCACAACACTTGACTAGTCAAAGGACATACAAGGAAATACATGGGTGAGTGTAGGCACTTTAAACTATTATCAATTAGGAGATCGCAAGGTCTAGCACAATAATAGCTTTAACCCAGTTTGTTACTCTTCCTCTATATCCTTTAAATTTAGAGCTAGGGTTCCCTTCAGAAAAATAGGAAGACTTATTCTTAGTAAGTAATAAATATATATAAACCCTTCAAGGCCAAAAAGTTTTGCATAGGAATTCATATGTGGAACAGACTTATTAAGCATGACCTTGCTACCCTCCCTACATCCTTTTATTACTTCCTTACATCCTTTTTAAAAATTGACAAAATAAACACAAGTAAAATCAAGGCTACCTTAAAAATCCACTTAAAGAAATGAGAAGTTAAACACCTATCAAGAGAGATATGTAAAGTGCTTAGTACCCCACTTACATACCCAACTATAAGGGAACATGGAATACCAAATCTTAATTCCTTATTTAAATATAACCATTTTAAGATATTTTAATAATTTCCCACCCATGATATTTTTAGACTAAATATCCA
>JASDQU010101146.1:148691-168577 GCA_032191745.1 Picea mariana | reverse complement strand
TATATATATATATAGATATATACTTCTTTTTAAAACAATTGATAGTCTGAAGGATGATTCTCATACGATGTATGAAGAGAATAGAACTAAACGATACAAAAGAATCTATGTTATCTATGCCCAAAAATTCATCTTTGGTATTGAAACAATAATACACCCCAGATAAAAATCAATGGTCATTGTCTTCTAATCAACAATCGAGCCCAATTTAAATATACATAGTTGCCTTTTTAAAATCATGGACGGACTTCTTTTTAAAGGGAACGAGCCACATAACTATATCATGTATGAAGATAATAGAGAAGTATTGAAACTCATACAAGTATCTCCTTATCCTTAAATGCAATCAAGATCATTTTGGATTAAACACATTGATTGAGACAATAAACACATAGAAGGATAACTCTCGGTTGTATATAACTCTACTTCTCTTCCTGTTTGAACAAATTCATCACAGAGAGGACACATAGTGATTCGAATAAGAGGAGGGAGCCCGTGTCTTTAACATATTCACCATACATTAAAGTGATAACCCAAAACTTGACAAACCCCAGAAAGTGCTCGAGGAGGTGGAGAAAAGTCAGAGTCGAAGTTGGGCTCTTTAAAAATTAAATGCAAAGAGGCAAAAAAAGCCTGTTTTTCTTCTAAAAAAAAAAAGAAGAGATAGTCGTCTTCATACACTCATATCCATTTTACCATCGATTAAAAACCACATTCCACAATACAATTTTGAAAAAGAAAAAGTATCGAACCATGCTCCTTTAAAAAAAAAACCAGTCCTTCAACTTATAGCTCCAATCTCTTGACAGAATCGTAAGTGAATGCCTGAGTGAAGAATAAAGTCAATTTGATTTAAACAACCCATTTGCACACATGTTTCTTCTTATCACTTTTTTTTATAGAGGAACAAGGGTTAACTTAAACAGTGGAGGGTACTCAAAAAACACAAAGAAATAATGTTTCTTTCCAACACCCAGGAGGTCGATCCCTTTCAAAAACAATTGACAGTGAGGCCACATACAATCATCATTATAGAAGGGATGAAAGGAGTGGTGTGTGGAATATCTTCGCATATCATATCCATTTTATACATAGACCTATATTAACATTCGAGACCAACCAAGATTGGACTTTTGTAAATATTCCAGTGAAAAGACAGTAAGGAACAAGCCATCAACAACATCTCAGGGTTTAGACAAAAGAAACACACTAACTGTCAATACTTGCTTTGAAAATGGATAAAGATTACAACAACGACCGAGAGAGAAACAAGTTGACAGCCACTGAAATACAACCAGTGGTAAAAAACCTTCAACCAAAAAAAAACAGAGCTTCATTGCACCATTGTCACCATTATTCCACAAAGAACAATCAATAAAAACCAAGCTAACCCATAAATAACCAATGCACATCCATTAATTTATTTTCAAATGTCAATATTTCACAGTATTAACAGAGAACCCATAACACAATACTTCCAGATAGTAAAAAACTCAATAAAACACAGAATCCATGCATTACCAAGCCACCATTTGATTCATAAAACATAGAGTCCATCATGGATGGAAATTTCAAAGCCATACCTGTGAGAAAATCATTCCAATGGTGAACCGATCGAGTTTTCCCTTGCCAATCCTAAAAATGCAAAGCTTCACAACCAACAGAGCAACAATGCAACAATGCTAGGGTGACAGGCGATAGGGAAGGTTTGGAGTGATGTGCAGTAAATGCGCGCCGCTTCCTCACCTGGCCCCATTCAATTCCATGTACGAGCCATTCCACTAACATAACATTCACCATTAAAATCAAGCCATATAACCAATGCATAATTCAATGTCATATCCATCGTAATATCTGATACCAATATATTGCATAGTGGGGTGAAATCATGAAGATGGGTAACACTTTTGCTTGTTTTATGAGAAAAAAAACTAAATTTTCACAAGTTCTTCAACTTCCGGCATACAAAAGTATTTTTTTAATTAAGAATTTCACTTTACAGTAAAAACAAAAGTTGTGAAGAATTTTGTTAGCTTTCTAATGACTATTTTTCAAAATTGTTTTTATCAAGATTTGATATGTCAATTTGAAAATTGTTTAACAGTATGTTCCTTAAACATGAAAGGAATGATAATGAGTTATGTTTTCCCACAACAATGTATATATTATTAAACTTATGTTTTTAAGAAACAAAATATACTGCAAAAATCTACGGACTCTATTTTATTATGACTATAATTTTTATTTTTTTTGTAGGTAAGTTATTTTATATATAAAGGGCCTTCAAAAAACCAGACCAGAGGTACAAAAAGTTGAAAAAAACCGTGTTGTAGTTACTAAACTACCCCAATAGAGGGGAAACCAATTCAACCAACCAGGTAAGTCTAGAAGTTTACAGCCTGTCAGTCTTAGAAAATAGAACTAAGCTGACTAAGCTACAACTAAGAAAAGAAACTAGTAAAGAGAATAGAACCCCTGTGGGGTCAGACACTTGGCCAGTAACCTGGCCAGGTGGCTTGATAGGCCGCGTACCAAGGTTCCTCTTCGATGGGTGTCCCTTTGCCTTCCAAATGCATGTCAGCGTCCACGTTGCTCTCGTCCATGTTGGCAGTTGGTAGGGTGTCTCTAGGCGGATTGTACGCATGAAGGCCTGTAACTGTCGTAGCCTCTGTGTCCTCATGCATGACCTGCTCCACAATGACCCCTGTTGAACATTGTGTCTGATCATTCCTATTGTCGCCCTCTGCATGGGGTACCTCTGTTGAAGCCGTGCCTTCTGGAGTGGAGGGGAAATCATCCTAGAAGGTGGATAGGATCTGAAGGAGGGTCGAGGTCTTCCCATCCAGTCGGAATTGGAGGTCCTCCATTCCATGATGGAGCTCGAAGACCAGTCCATAGAGAATGGATAGACTATATTTCAGCTATGAATCAGGGATGAAGTCAGTAGATGAGTACGCACTATGTTGGGCACTTCGAAGAAGAGGTGGTACCCCCAAGGGTGGCTGGGAGGAGCAAACTGCCAGTGCAAAAGAAGGTTCACTGGTTCTGGAATTCAGTGGGATGGCAGGAAATCGTGAAAGAGAGCCCGACAAGCTATCAGTGATGACTAGGCATTCGAATCAGGAGGCAGGCGGGGTGGAGGAGGTGAGAGGTTCTAGCTTGGGCTGCAGAGGCGGCGAGGAGAACATGGAGGGCGAACCAGCGGGAGAAACAGAGGTACGGGGCTGAGGAGGATGCCATGGAGAACCTCTTCATGGCATTCTTCTTTGACGCACCATAATGTGCTCCGGTTGAAGGCAGAAATGGGCTGAGTTCCCCAGGCAAATGTGAAGAGCCTGGAGAGGGCCAAGGGTTGTGAACACAATGAAAGACCAGGATAAACCAGGCCTGGGCAGTGAAGGTAGGAAAGGGTCGGGTCGCGAGCAAGGATGAAAAACACTTGCAGACGAAGGAGCCATAGTAAAGGTGGTAATGAGAGTCGGGCACACCAACGTTAATGGTGCTGCAGCGACGTGAAATCTCATAAATGCAAGGTCGAGGCGGTGGTAATTGGCACGAGCCCAACACATGGCTCCCTGCCTTGCCGGCTTTACCTCTCTCCTGCTTCTCACCATATGTCTCACACTAACACCCCATCCGAGGGTATTATGAATACAATTTTGAATCTAATGGATGAATATTATAATTTCTAGAATTTTTTGAAGTTGAGCAAGCTGAAAACATTGCAAATTTTAAACACATGTTTTTCTACACCTTGTATCTATCTTAATTTTTACTTAAAAGCAAAATTTAAATATACCCTTTTGAAAAGAATAGTTTAAGGATTATGAATATAATTTTTTCTAAATTTTTCATTGTATATTTTTAGAGATACCAATATTTCATTTCACCGAATCATAATGTCTGCTGAAAATATTATGCAGTGATTTTTAAAAAAAAATAAAAAAAATTAGATAAAAATAATGAAAATGAAAAAAAATTATAGGAATTGAAAGTAGATTCAATTTTGGAAATGATGGTATCATTTTCGAAACCAAATTCTCAGTATTTGCAGAAGTCTGCAACCTCTGAAGTTTAGGTAAGCTTGGGGAAATTGTCTAGGTTTTTTTTCCAATCCCAATTTCATGTATTCGACTGAAATGATCTTTCAGCTGAAACAATATTATTTCGACCGAAAGACTAATTTTTAATGGTAAACGTCAAAAGAGAACGGGTTTCAAGGTTTTCGGTCGAAAAAACCTTCTTTCGCCCAAAAGCGTGTTGAGCGAATTCTGTCGGTCGGAAAAAATGAAAAGACATGTCGTATCATTTCATTTCGCGCCAAATCGTATAAATATGCTTTTAGCCGAATGCATTTAACACAATTGATCAGATGGACAAACATACATGAGCTCAGGGATAGAGTTTTAAAATCATTCATATTACTGATTGCAGCTGTATTCTTTTCTTTCTTTATTTATTCCCTTTGTTCCATAGGCTTAATTGGAGGATCAATATCGATACATGATGGTTTTCTAGAGAACCTAAACAAAGTTTTGAATCATCTTTTTGGTTTTTGTTGAATAAGGTAATTGATGTTTGTTCAATTTTTTATTGGAATAACAATTTATATGTTGAAAGATAAATGTTGAGCATTTTTTCAAGGTGAAGTTTTTGTTGAACATATATTTTATAGATAACTATAAAAGTCATGGGAAACAAAAGTTTGTGCAAGAGAAAATTTGATCGCACTCAAGATGATACTTGCCAAAATGAACAAAGGAAAGAGCATTANCAAATATTGAAGAAAGAAACGATGATAATGTCAATAGATATTTTCAACAAGAAGAAGTTCAACCAAGTATGCATGCACATATGATGATCGAGCACACTAGACACATTGAGACTGTATTAAGAAGGTATATAATTCAAAGTATAGAATTCAAATTTAAAATATTGTAAATAATATAATTGATTGTAATCACAATTTGATGTTTTTAAAAAAACCTAAATAGATTTGTCTCATAATGTAGAAGAAGACATTGAAACCGAAATTGAAGTAGAAGGTATTGAAACCGAAATTGAAGCAGAAGATGTTGAAACTGAAATTGAAGCAGAAGACGAATCACCTATAGGTATGTACATAAATTTAGATAATACAATATGAACACTCAAGTATATATATTTTAGTGAATTTGTGTTTGGAATATGTTTTTTAATATAAACTTTAAATTGAAATATGTAGGAGAATCTACCAACATTGATGATGAAATATTAGAAAATGTTGATACTAACAAATTTGAGAAGAAAAAAGATAAGCATTATATAAGATATCAAACTAAGAATATGTATAATACTTTTTCAAAGATGAATCAGTAACAGTACAAGCTCAAATTTTACTTTGTCTAATGAAGTCAAGAAATTTAAAAGAAGCTACATCATTATTGGGTATTCAAAAGTCTACAAAGGATACAAAGGTGAAACATAATGTTTTTAACAATATAACTAGTGTATTAAAAGATTTTGGAAAATCTCGAAAAGAAGATTTCAGTGTTGCACATAGAGTGATACAAACAACAGTTGTTACATCTAGCAATATAAAATATCATTTGACACGACGCATGGAAAAAACGATGGGAATGTCAAGAAAAACATTGCACAAACATAGAAAATTTCGATTGCAAATAGATGTAAATGATGAATTGGCTTGTTGGACAGTGATTTCTAGACAACCATACAAAGATAAACTTGCAGAAAATGTTAAAGAATTGGCCCGTAATTGTTGGTTGGAAGAATCTCGTGTTTCACCACATACAAGGGATGTGTTGTGATGAAGAATATCACGAAAACAATATGAAGAACATCCAAAACATATATTTCCAATGACACAAACAAAGTTGTTCAATAAGTTCAAAGAAGTGCACAAAGAAGTTAAAATTTCCATCAATACATTTGTGCAACAAAAACCATGGTTTGCTAGACCCATCACTATTTGTGACACTTGTTGTTGTCATTATCATGTGGAATTTGAGTTGTATTAAGACGCTTTTTTGGATTTTGGTAAAAATTTATGGCCAGGTTCACCTCATCCTTCCACATTCCGTGTTTTTGTATCTGAAATACTATGTGAAAGAGAAGATAATGATTTATTTTACAAAAAAAAATGTTTTGGTGGAAATAAATGTGATCATTGTGGAAATATAAGTTTGTTTCATTCAAAGTATCATATTGATATGAATGATCAATCATTTTCTAATATAAGAGTCAATTGGAAGGGATATGAATATACCAACAACATAGCTCCACATTCTTCAAATGTTATTTCTGAAAGAATTGATTTGAAGGTAGATAAAATTTATGTGATGGATTTTTTGAAGAAGTTTGAGGAAGAAATATATAAATACACCAAGCATTTACATAGAGCTCGATGGCAAGATCTACAATTCAAACAATCTCGTGAAGTGTTTCCACCAAGGACAATTTTGTATGTAGTTGATTTTGCAGAGAATTACACATTCGCTGCACAAAAATAAATACAGAGCAAATATTATCATTCTTATCAAGTCACGATATTTTTCCATGTTTTATATAGACATGCTCAATGGAGTCTTGATAACATAGAAAGCACCAACGACAATCGACATGTTTTTTTTTTTTTGACAAAAGCAGTTAATGGAGATTTATTATAGAAGAGCAGTGGTGAAGCCACTGGAACTGTTACATATGAGATAATACAAGTTCTAGTGAACTGTTACAAGGCTAGGAGGCTCTACCCACCTTCCTAATTATAGTTCTTAGATCTAGAAAACCTTCCTAATATTTAGATTCACTTTATGTGGAGAATTCTATACAAAATGCCTACTTCACAACATTATTTGCAGCGTACTTGCTTGGCCTAAGATTTATTGGCCAAAATTCTTTGGGCCCTCCTTCTTGGGAAAACCTCGCTCCAGTTTCCAGTCCTTGTTCAACTTTTCCATTTGGGATTCTAGCTTGCTGACTTGTTCTTCAAATTCCTTCTTTGGGTCTATGTATTCATGGAGAACTTGGTCCAGCTCCTCAAAAAACCCAATTTTGGTTGTTGTGATATTGGCTTCTAGCATTTCTAGTCATTTCCCTGCCTCAGCATCTAGGTTCTGAAGGAAATCATCTTGATTGTGCAAAAATATTTTGAGCCTCTTTAGTTCCTCTTTCATTGCCTTTAGCCTATCCTTCGTCAACGACTTGCTCCCTGAGTTGGAAGCCATTTCTTCTACTGCTTCTCATGTTTGCCTTCTTCTATGTGGGTGATTTCCTTTCACTATTGATGCTTTGTCTCTGTGTGGGATACTTCCTTTTACCAAGCTGCTTAGAGGATGGAATGGATCTTCCTGACCTGTTCTTTTATCTTTGATTTAGTCCATATTCAGGCTCCATTTCATATGATCGGTCCAATCCATCCATCCGATTAGAGCGATCTATCATAGAGTATGGGTCTTGCATTGGGTCCTTGTCCTTTTCTGAGTTTTTAGCGATCAATTGGATGACATTCCCCTCATACCTGACACTAGTATTATCTCTGTCTGTCTTGTTTTGGGCCTTGTGAGATGTCCGAGGCTTTGGTGTACCCTCTTCTTTCCCTCTTTTCTAGCTCACATCCTTGCGATCTCATTATCCTTTCTAGCCCACCATGGTCTTAGACTACCTACCCAGGCCTTAAGGAATTTCCACGATTGGCATGATTCCATTGGCTTGGAGTGTTCCAATACTTGAGAGGGCACCTATGTTGGCTTCTACATCTACTTGTGCATTCAGCTTTCAGAGAACATGGAACAAATGATATGTTCTCAGGATTCCTAGTTGTAGATGGAATTTCTCTAGTATTTGCTGAAGTTTTTATTTCTTGACCGTGCTACGGTGGATCAGAGCTTGAATTATGATTTTGGAGTCTCTAATAATCACTAGGTCTTGGACATTTTTTTGATAGCCTGATTCAGCCCTTGCCAAAGCGCCAATGCTTTTTCTCTTTTGTTTGTTTATGCTCCTAATACCTAGGCATAAGATAGTTCTAGCTATCAATTGGGGCTTACTAGGACCCCTCCTCTTCCTGCCACTCCAGGGTTTCCTTTAGAGGCACCTTCAAAGAACAATATATGCTTGCTTCTCTGTCTTTTCCATTCATCGAAATCCTCCTCCTCCTTCTAGATTTCCCAAGTTTCTTATTTTAACTCGTTGCCTATTTGTTGTGGGAGGTCCCTGATATTGAAGATTTTAATCCATTTCTCATCTTCCATCTCTGGGAGTCTTGAGTTCTTTACTTTGCAAAAGTAAGGGGTGATTTTGCTAAATAGGGCCTTTATCTTTGTTGCTACTTGTGCTAGGTTACTTTTGGTCTCCTTGAATATCCTACTATTCTGCTCTAGCCAAATCTTCCATAGGATGAATTTTGGGAGTGTTCTCCAGATAGTGGAAAGTTGGGCCTTTTTCGTGACCTAAAAGGGACATTGGGAACTCTAGTTTTAGAGTAGGGTGGTGGTCTCTTGAGGTAGAATGATTGTTCTTGGCTTTAGCCCAAGGACCAAATGACAGACCTCCTTAGCGTATGCACATTGCAAGAGAATATGGTCTAAATTTTCCTCTTCTTGTGTGCAGAGTGGACATCTAGATGGGCCTTCCCATCCTCTCCTTCTCATATTTTCTCCAGCTAGAATGCTCCTATGGGCCAATGTCCATACAAACATATATATCTTTGGTAAGGACTTGGAAGTCCAGATGGCTCTCCATATTGCTGGATCTGGTTGGACATGAGGAACAAATGTAAAGTTTTTATACCCTGTTGTTGTTTTATAGGCTCCAGAGAATGAACCCCATCCTCTCTTGTATTTTTTCCTTGCTTTTATTAGGGATTTCCCTTGTAGATAGTCCGTCAAGGTGTTCCATTCCCCGTCGAGCTCTTCAGGTATGTTGTTGGATTCCCACCTGAGCCAAGTTTTGTCCACATCTTCACTCCAGATTGAGATGTCCCAAATATTGATTAGGTCCTGAGTTCTCACCCAGGCTTTTAGCCATTCTAAACCTTCCATCGAACTTAAAGGCGGGTCTCCCAGGACTGAGTCTTCCCAAACATTAATATTCTTTCCATTCCATGATATCTAGGTGAGGTGAGGAATGAAGATCTTCAAATATTTTAGACACAATTTGAAAATAGGAGAACCATTTGCCACAGTTGTTGGTCATTCCAGGAAATTTGTTCTGGGGCCTCATAAGTACTACTTCCAGATCACTTTTTTGCTCTAGGAGGCTTTCCCCGAAACAAGGTTTCAAAGTAGCTTGGCTCCTAGAGATAATTTTTGGGATTGGATGTCTTTGAATTGGAGGCCTCCTTCTAAATATGGATTGGATACTTTCTCACATCTTATTAGGTGCAGTTTCCTCCATTTTTTCTTTCCTCCTTCCCACAGGAACCTTCTAAATAGAAATTCAATTTTCTAAATCATGGTGGCTAGGGCTAGTAACAAGGAACATTGGTATATCAGGATGTTGTCTAAAACCACTTTAATGAGGACAACTTTACCCACAATGTTTAGCCAGTTTTCTCCCCAAGAGTTTATTCTTTCTTTTAAATTGTCTATCAGCGGGAGCCATTGAGATGCTTTTGACTTGGTCCTAAAAATTGGTACGCCCAGGTATTTAAACACATCCCAATTGGTGAAACCTTCCATTCTGAGGACTCTTGATATCTCCAGCATTTTTCTTGGCAAGGTATTCCATCTGTAGATATTTCTTTTAGGTAGACTTATTTCGCTTCCTGAGATCTCATTGTAAATGTCCATCTCCACTTTAAACTTCCTTGTTATCTGTGCACTTGCTCCTCCCAACAGTAATGTATCATCCGGGAATTGGGCGTGATTGATGTCTTTTACCCCTGGGGATATTCTCAGTCCTAGGAGGTTTTTATTAATCTAACCGTGATCTAGTTGGAAGCTAAGCACAGAGGCTTGAATTGCATAGAGTAGCGGGGAGAGGGGACAACCTTGTTGGAGGCCCCTAGAGGCTTGAAAGAACTTAGTTGCTCAACTATTTACTAGGGGGGCAATCCAGGGAGATCCAATGCAATATTTTATCCAATTTATAAAGGCTGGAGAAAATCCAAAGTTTTCCATGACTTTGAAAAAGAAGTTATGCCTGACTCTATCATACGCATTTTCTATATCGATCTTTATGATCATACCTTTGTCTTTTCTTCGAATGCTTGAATGCAACACTTCCTGAACTAGGATGATGTTGTCCATAATATGTCATCCTTTGATGAACCCTCCTTGGTTCTCGGGGATGACCACAGGGAGGATTTGTTTTATTTTGTTGGATATTATTTTTGTGAGGATCTTGTAGCTTGTGTTGCAGAGAGAAATTGGTCGGAATATTCCAAAACCTACTGCTCCTTTTTCTTTCGGAATAAGAGCTAGGAAGAACGAGTTTGTTCCTCCTCCTATCTTCCTGCAATTCTGAGATTTCTGGATCAATTTTATTAGATCTGGTTTTATTATATCCCAACAGTTTCAATAAAATATGTTTATGAAGCCAACTGGTCCCAGTGCCTTGTCCGGATTCATCTGGTTGAGGTCCTCTTTTATTTCTTATTGGTTTACTTCCTTTACCATTTTGTTGTTCGCATCCTCTTGGATAACAGACGAAACTAGGGAGAGTGGATAGGAATTTGAGTCTATTAAGGGCATTTGAGTTTCTATGTAGATATTTTCGAAGGCTTCTACTGCAACTTCTTTTATGCCTTCAAAATCTGAAATAATCTGGTCATTAACATGGATTTCATTGATTGTCTTGAACTGCTTCCTTGATTCAGCTTGCTTGTGGAAGTAACTTGTGTTTTTGTCTCCCACTTCCAGCGAGAGGCTTCTAGATTTATGTTGCCAATACCTTTCCTCCTCTCTATAGGCTTGATGTCAAGTCCTTTGGAACTAGTCCTCTTGGTGTAGAGTTTCTTGAGTTGTCTCTTGTTCTTCCATTTCAAGCTGGTGATTTTCTAGCTAATTTTTGGCTTCTTGTTGTTTAATAATTGGATTCTTTTGGGTTTTAGCCCGGGCTTTGAGCACAACCTTGAGCCTCCTATGTTTTTCTTCCCAAAACAAAAAATGGGATCCTCTGACCTTCTCATTCCATATTTTGGCAACCAAGTCCTAGAATCCTTCAAATTGAAGCCATGTAGGGCTAAATCTGAAAGGGATAGGCCCTAGATTTCTGTCCTGTGAAATCTCTAACAAGTTTTTCTTATGATTTGACACATTATGTGGTAGGATAGTAGTTGAGAGCGATATCCCCAAGAGAATAAAGGATCTTTGAACTAAGAACCTGTCTAGCCTGGTAGCAATATGCCTCGGCCCTACCCTCTTCTTTGAACAAGTGTATTTCCCCCTGGTTGGTTTGGCATCCTCTAACTCCCAATATGACATGATATCTTCTACCCATTCCCTTGAAGGGTCTCTCACAATGGACCCACCTTTTTGATAACCACAGCGAGGGTTACATTGAGATCCCCACCAATAATGATGTTTTCAAGGTCATTTGAGAGAAGAAAATCTTTAATCGAATCCCAACGGTTTCTTTTTTCCTCTAATACGACCAGGACATGGAGGCTGAAGAGACTTACCAGTCGGCCCGTTTCTTTGTGAAGAAGACTAGTGAAAATACAATGCATGCATGTTTCGGATATGATTAGGTCATATTTTGCAGTGTCCCAGAGGGTTCCAAGACCTCCTGAGGCTCCTCTTGTGCTTACTATTATTCCTTGGATTTTTTTCTAGAGGGATTTTGCTGCTTGGAGAAAGTCTAGTTCCTCCATATTGGTCTCCTGGATTAGAAAGATCTTGGTCTTTGATAGTTTGATTGTGTCCTTGAGGGCTTCTTCCTTTATTCTACTTCCGAAACCCCTACAATTATAGGAGGTTAGCTTCATGATTTACCTTGGGGGCGGTATGGCCTCCTTGGTAAGCCTTGGACTTCTTTCTTTTCATTCTTACAATGATCAGTTGTCTGATTGTTGGTTGTGAGCCACTAAGGACATCTTTGTAGGTTTCCTTTTCTCTTTCTTATTTCTTTGATTTCCTTCCTCTGCCTTCTTTTTTAGGTGTGACTATGGATTAATCAACGCTTGTATAGTCGCTATCTGAGGAAACCTCTCCTAATTCCACGTCTTGACTTCCTTCCTAATCTACGATGGCCTTTCCCTGCCCCTCTTCCCTTTTGAGTTCTGGCTAATCTTGAGCTCCTGGTGGTGTCTTTTCTTGCATTTCTAAATCTATTGGAGGGGCTTCCTTTGGTTCCTCGATGACCATTTTCTCTGGTTGTTCTTGTTCTAACACTCTGAAACTGCTCCCTGCCGAGGTAGCTTCTGTCCAATTTCCATGTTCCTTGGGTTGAGATGTGGTTGAATTTTCATTCCAAGATCCTTTTTCCTTTCCTGATGTTTTCCCTTTCTAGGTTGTTGCCAACCTTCTCCGTCTTCCTTCTCTTTGCTAGATTTTTTTGGGAAGTTTCTTTGAAAGTGGCCATATTCATGGCATCCCCTGCACTTGAAAGGTAGTTGTTTGTAGTTGAGCTTATGGTAATGTTTCCAATCTCCAACCTTTAACTTGATTTCCTCAGGTAGGCCAACCTTTAGATCCACTTCCACGCAGATGTGCACACATGAGTATTGGTCTTTGGGGTCTTCTCTGTCAGTATACTTCCCAAGCCCATACCCTATTGCTTGGAGTGAGCTAGGGTTCCAATAGTGGATCGAGATATTGGGTAGCCTGACTCAGACTGGGACATCCTTGGGCACTTCCAATGTAGGGTCGAAGCTTGGCGTCCATTGGTTCACGTACATCCCTTGGGTTCTCATAAAATATGGGCCATTCCTGAAGATTAGATCTCTGTCTTCCTGTGAGATAAATTTGAAGATGAAGAATACTCTTCCCACAACATAGCAAGTGACGTTGTTTTGGATCAATGGATGCCAGTTCCTTTGGATCCAATTATCTTTAGATCTAGTTGAAGACCATAAGCCCATGAATTGGCCTACCAATCCATGATCAAACAGAGAAATCACTACCTGCATAGTTGATCCATGGGTAATTCAATCTCAAGGATTGAGTCGAGCTTCTTAACGAAGCTAGGAAGGGATGCTTGG
Source organism: Picea mariana (assembly GCA_032191745.1). Classification (NCBI taxonomy): domain Eukaryota; kingdom Viridiplantae; phylum Streptophyta; class Pinopsida; order Pinales; family Pinaceae; genus Picea; species Picea mariana. The sequence goes on along the minus strand of JASDQU010101146.1, from coordinate 155,433 downwards.
GGAATTTTCTTACCTTGGGTGACCATGAGCTTGTGAAAGGAGGGGGAAAGGGAAGTGACTCCCCTCCTCCTGATGTTGTCATCGCTGCAGCTGAAACGTGTCATATCTAGAACCCTAGGTGGGCATCAGAGCAATGCACTCATTAGTTATCACCAACACGCTAATGAAAATTGACATGTTATTAAAGAATATCACTTTTATATAAGTGATGATCGAGCACACGACACACATTATATATGACATTGTTTTGATAAATTTTATGATTCATTGAAAGAACATGAAATCAGATTCGATCGACATTGGATATGGTCAGATGGGTGTGCGGGCCAGTTCAAATCTTCACGATCATTCTATTGGTAATTTCGTCTTCATAAAAAATCAAACATTACACATTGTTGGAAATTTTTGAGACTGGTCATGGAAAAGGAGAGCACGACGATGCAGGGGCATGTATAAAACTAGCACTTTGAAGGTATCAGATGAACCCTCATGCCGATCGATTTGAATCCACTGAACAAGTTGTTGAATGGTGAAAATTGGCATTGATCCATGAATATAATCCGTCAAGGGATGTGCACAAGTGTATCTATATATAAATGTTACACATGTACACATGATATTTTTATTTGAACTTGTTTAAATTTATATTCAAACTTCAATCATTTTTCTTGAGAGATTTCAAGTTAACAAGTTCTTGTCTTGTGCAGTTTTTTTTTGGTATGTTGGAATCCAAGATGTAAATATATCAATCTCATATGACGGTAGTACAATACCTGGGACAAAAAAAATACATTCAATTAAAACAAAATGTTTTCAAAAATTGTTTGCATTTGATAGAAGAAATGAGTCTTGTTTTTGTTCAGTTTGCATAGAGGACATAGAATCTATAGATATTTGCGAAAACAAAAATGCAAGATATGTTAAATCTTGGAGACATACCGAACTTAATGTAAAATGGAAAATGCCACTTGCAAGCTCAGATGATATGGAATCAAATGAAACTATAGTATCAGTTGATGGTGATAGAGTTTTTTATCTTGTTAGAGAAGGTAATTTTTATGCTTCAATTTTTTCAAATAACTTGTAGATGTACTTGTGTGATAATCTAACACAAACTATTTGTTGTCCAATATATCCAATTATTTGCAGGAGATTTTTTTTCCATGGTTGCACCTGTAGACAACACTGAAAATGTGAAATATTATTTGATGTGATGCACAGAACAAAAGATGAGGCTATTAGAAGATTTTGATGATAACGGTTTTATATATGAAAGAGGATCCATTGTATTGAAAGGATATTTTTTTCAAGAAGCCCATAAAACCGATACTCATGTTCACTTTCAAGAGTACCAGTCAGATGTCACGAGTTTTCAATATAGTCATTTGGTATGTGCAGTGCGCATAAAGTTAATAGAAGTTCAATAAAAAAAAAAATTAGAAAATGGAAAATGTCCAAAGTCGATCATGAATGAATAATTGAAGATGGAATGTCATTACGATGTTTTTAAACAAGTGGCACATGTACATTCTAGAATTTTTATTTTTCATTGAAAGTACATTCTAGACTTTGATGACTTGTTTTGACTATTTTCAACCATATTTCCAAATAGGATATTTATAAAAAAGGTATGTATAAAAAACTTCGGATCATTCTTAAAAAACACAGATAAAATAGGGTTCAACCATATTTTATCTGTGTTTTTCAACCATTACACCAATCAAAATTATTTAATGAGCATTACACCATTCAATATTCAGTTGTATATCTCTTGTATTGTGAGCATTTTATTTTAAACCAAAAAATTGTTAAACACAATTTCCATTGAACACTTACTTTTTTCAATAATATTTTTTTCCATTTTATTTTAATAATATTACATTAATTTAAAAAAATAAGAAATAATAACATACCCAACCACAGTTAAACATATTTAAGATAATTACTCTCCAATTAAGAGTACATGATTTAAACAATTTGTAAATCTTATCTAAAATCTAAAAAAAAATTAAAGATAATTTAATTATGTTCTTGGTAAAAAAAATTGTGAGTTAGAGTTAGATAATAATCTAAAAATAAATATAGAATTGTATATGAAGAAAGTTCACAAATCTCCATATTAAGATATTCTTCCAATGAAATACTTATCTCTTTATGGATAAAGTCCCAAATCCTTCAAGTGAAATTCTCCTTGTGGATAAGGTCCCAAATCCTTTAGGTGAAATTCTCATCCCAAGTGGTAAAACAAACTGTAAATTAGAGTTAGATAATAATCTAAAAATAAATATAGAACTGTGTATGAAGAAAATTCACAAATCTCCATATTAACTCATTCTTCCAATGAAATACTTATCTTCTTGTGGATAAAGTCCAAAATCCTTTAGGTGAAATTCTCCTTGTGGATAAGGTCCCAAATCCTTAAGAAATTCTCATCCTAGGTGATGTTATTTGATCATATTTACACAACAATAGAATACTAATCTCCTCAGCCATTAAATACTTATTTTTTCTTCTACAGTGGTCATATAATCAAATTCCATGATGCCCTTTCAAACTAAAGGACTCAGAAATCTCCATATTAAGCCATTCTTCCAAAAATCTACTTATTATATAAAAAAGTTCACAAATCTCCATTTTAAAAATCATTCTTATGGAAAATACTTATCTCCTCTTTCTGCGGTGGAATAGATGTTCTCATATAATCTTGCATGTACATGAAGAAAACACAAACCTGCACATGTATATTAAGTCATTCTTCAAAAACCATTTAAATGAGATGTATTCATATTAGATATAATGAAATTCTCTTTGAAATTATGTGTGAGCTAGCTCACATGTACAATTTTTGTGAGCTAGCTCACATATACAATATGTGTGAGCTTATTTGTAAATCTAATTGAATGTTGTTTTTTGTGATTAGTAACCAATTTAGTTAAGAGTTTGAAAATACATCGGTAAGAAGTAATTCACTTCATTGTATGTAGAAAACACAAATGTCTATACTACGTCATTGTTGGACAAGAAAGCAAGGAATGCAATCGAAGAAAATTTAGAAACTTTATCTTTTCTGATGTGGGATAGAGTCTATTCTTAAATAGTCAAATGTTCAAGTTCAAAATTAGGTGTTCATCATGATATAACCTTAAATAAGTTTGAATGTAAACCATTTGATACAATGATTAACTTATCTATGGGTTCTATATATTTCAAAATAATTGATCAAAGCGCTGAGTAGGAAAGGCTAAACTAAAAATTTGAGAAAACAAAAATTTGATAAAAGTCAAAAACATACATTTATGAATCATCCTCAATGAACAAATCCTTATAAAATCTGGATGCTTCCTCTGCTTCCTTCTCAATCCCTATCTCCCTCCCAAGCACACTTTCATGTACTCTCTTCTCCACATTAAACTATATAACACATTTCAAATTTGAAAATTTGAAAAATTAAATTTAAATGATTATAACACATTAAATTTAAATGATTTTAAGACATTAAATGATACCTGTGAACTCCCACCCTCTTCAAACTCTCCCAATGAGAATTGAGACAAGCCTACCCAAGTAGTAGGAGATGGAATAGGGATCTATGGACAACACAACTAAGAACTAAATGTAGGATTCAATGTGTTCACAATTATACAAAATTATAAATGTTGTTGATCTCTTATTCAAAAGAGTGGAGATTGAACAACTATTAGAAAATACATACCTGATTCAACCCATTCAAATTTAAACTTGTGGAATGAAGTCCCCTACTTACTGGAGATTCATTTAACATGTCTCCAAACTACAATTAATGCAAATAACAACTCGATTATTTATATAGATACAATGATATATAAATCTAGAATTAGAAGTAAACTATCATAAAATGCATCAAAAATTTCTGAACTAGAACACATATTGGTTCGAGTCATTATTCTGAATGACCTTCTTCCAACCATCCCGGAAAAATTTTGCATACTCCAAAACATCTTCTACTGACATTGTATCTAAATCCGCATCTTTTTTATAAACAAATGTGGCTTGGGAATTGGCTTCCGCTCATTGACGATTCATGCCAACATCAACACCATAAAAAATCGCTTCCAAATTTTCCCCGATTTCATTCTTGGCCTCTTCGCCAATTTGTCACTTCGATATGCCCATTTGCGATCATATGTACGTCATTTAACAGTCCCATAATATTTGGGCAGTAGACTAGTATAATCAGAGTGCATGTGCAAGAAAAACTCTACAAAAAAGTGTCTTGCAAAATAGTGTGGAACCTCATCGTTCCACAGTAATTTCCCATATGCCACCAAAAATTTGTTATACAAATGTCATGCAATGTTAGGGTGCTTAAAATATTACACCTTCAACATATTCCACTTTGGGCCCTCTTTGAAATTGAACATCGAAATGGCGTCTTCTTTTGAAAATCTATTTTTTATTGCCTCTCATTTATCAGGGCCAATCACCTCTGACTTTTTTTGCCTCATTAGATTGACAACACTGTCAGTGGTTGGCCCCATATTCTGATATGCGTCCATAAAGTTTTCCAATGACTGCAAAACAATTTCCAAGCTTTTTTTACTCTCCCGAGGGAGTTCCAAGACCACCAAATCATTTTCCAACCTCCTTTTAACACCTGAGTATCACTCAAGCATCATTTCTTTAGTAATCCCTTCCTAGGGAAGTTCATCACCAACATCTGAAGGATAGGTGGACATAGGCGTGTAATCTTTAGTTTCTTGATAACACGACCTCCTAAATCCACCTTCACCCTCTGCATCGACATTTGAGTCTCCATGACAACCACTCTCTCTTTCATTGATGTCTCTTGCTCTAAACTCATTATTTACACACACATTTGAAAGTAATTACAACATTTAACTTTACATAAATTTAAATACACAAAAATATAACAAAAATAAACAAAATCAATGAAAATTACTGGGAATATTCTCTTGTCCTAAGGTATTCCCTACATTCTCAGGTGCAGGAGTATCAATGCACAACCTATCTAAGAAGGTTGCATCCATACACGTTGTTTGAGTAGGTTCTGTAGTTGATATATTCACAGACTCGTTTGAATATCTCTTCTGACAAGATTGTTGTTGGTCACTCAGAGTCTCAGTTGAAGAAGGATTTCTTGTTCTTCCTTCTTAGGATAACCTAGAGAGTTTGCGAGGAATGTTTGGAGAATATTGTGTCGACATATCTCCTCAATATCTATCCACAATGGATAGTTTATCAATAAAAATGCAGAGATGTACCCAAGTTCAAGTAATTAAAAACACGGAGCTAAATTGAAGTTTTAATCAATCAAGCTGCAGAGGTACTCGTTCATAAGAAGGTGCAAAGACTAAATATTCAACCATGAATCAATAAACTCAAAGATAAGTAAGGGATAGACAATAGGGAAAATTCTTATCATTCACTCATCATCCATGCACAGAAAAGTAGGGCATTTGAATCTATATGTCTTTAAACACCGAAGTGATGACCGTCGATTCGGATCCTAGCCGACTACTCAGGCATAGAATGATGACTAAAGGGATAAGGGATAGAAGATAAAACCACATTTTTTTCATAATAATCAATAAAAATCACATATAGAAGTCATTGAAATCACAATTTGGGTTCCCCAAGGGAAATCAATTCAAAAAAACAATAAGCAAGGGGATTCATTAAAATTTCCCTATGGTTGGATCCACAAAGACCACATATAATGCAATGCATTAGAATCCCAAAAACAAAGAGTTTAATGTATATGTTATTAATGAATTAAATAATAAGTTGTCAATTTGAAGTTATATTATATGAATATAAATATCATCAATAAGATAATAATTAGTTACCATATATAAATATTATATGAAGTTATAATAAATGAGTATAATAATTATTTCCCATCTAAGACTCCTTTATTTCTATATTAGACTTTATTATCCAAAATGAACCATTCGTTATAATTATTCCTTTAGTCAAATGATCACTACAATTGGAAAAGACCACCAAAGTGGGAGACTAGTTCCTTTTTGAGGAGTTTACTATGATATAAGTCTATGGTTTGGAAGAGAAGCCATATCAAAAGTGAATGCTGAATTTGGTAGAGAAGCTATATCAAGAGACTAAAAAAAGTGAAATCCATTCAGTTACTGACTAAAAATCCAAGCATATTAAATTAAATATTGATCGGATGAATTTCAAGGAAAAAACAAATCTACACCAGTAAGCGCAAAGAATAAACATTCAACCATGAATAAATCAACTCAAAGATAAATAAGGGATAGATAGCAGAGAAGATTATTATCTTTCACTCATCATCCATGCACAAAAAAGAAGGGCATTTGAATATATAGGTCTTTAAATACCGAAGTAACAATTATCGATTTGGCTCTTGGCCGACTGCTCAGGCACAGACTGATGACTAAAGGGATAAGGGACGAAAGATAAAAACATAATATTTTCATAATAATAAATTAAACCCACACAGAGAAGTTATTGAAATCAGAAGTTTGGTTTGCCAAGGGACTATCATTCAACTCAGAGGTTTATCATTCACAATGCACAGTTTATCAATAAAAATGTAGAGATGTACCCAAGTTCAAGCAATTGAAAACGCAGAGATAAATCAAAGTTTTAATCAATCAAGCCACAGCAGTACTCGGTCATAAGATGGCTCAAAGAATAGACATTCAACCATGAATCAATCAAATCAAAGATAAGTAATGGATAGACAACATGGAAAATT
>JASDQU010101146.1:84701-106434 GCA_032191745.1 Picea mariana | reverse complement strand
ATATGATCTCATATGCCTATCTTTCCTTTAGTTTTTTTTATTAGTTTTTTTTTTTTTGTTTGTTAATTTGTGCGGAACCTGTTGGCTACACGATTAACTTGTGGCTTGAGAAACCGCGACTCAGGGGCATCTAAGCCGTCAAAATCACCCGGGGATCACACCCAGCCTGAGCCACACCAACCCTTAACATGGTTGGATTTTTTGTCCCTGCAGGTTTCGAACCGGTGACTTTAACATCACGGAGTGACTTAACAACACACTCCATCACCGACTGTCCTACACCTCGGGGACAATTTTTTTTATTAGTTAAGTGCATCTATGTAACCAATTTATTTAGCAGATATCATATGCCTATATTTCATTTAGTTGTTCCTTTAGTTTTTTTAAGTAATTAAGTGCATCTATGTAACCAACAGGGTCATTAGTAACTAGAAAAAAAAAATCTTTTAATATAAAATTAATCTGCTAAAATTATTCTGCCAAAATTATTTGATGATATGTCAATAGAATCATATTTTTAACAGTCCACAGTGAACATAAAATGAAACATTTAAATTAATACATAACAGAAAAGTATTTAAGAGTTTGATGCTTAATTTAATGCATTGTAAAAAGGAGAATATACAAAACATTAGTTCATTACTAGTTAACTTTGCCACTATTTTTTCCATCAAGTTTGAGAAATCAAATATGAGACAATAAATTGATATTTTGAATTCCAAAATTATGAAATCTATATATATTATAATCAAAGTCTGAATAGTTACACTGTAAAATACATAAGTTCCACATCCATTTTAGGATGATAACAAAAACTAATACATTTAACTCCAAAATTCTGGACTCTAAGTCATCGCTTTAAGATAAATCACTTCATACCTGCAAAAAAAATAGAATTCAAAAATTTAAAATTTGCAATTCAAACATGCGAAATAATATAGAATTCAAAAATTGTGATTAAAACAAAATTGACATACATACCAAAAGAGTTAAGTCTCATCCTCCAACATACTCTTTCTTACAAAATATATTGTAAAAATATTTTCCACCAAATATAATTTAGACATCTGTAACAATAAAAAACAATAATAAAAAAACAAATACATTTGGTTTATTGACTATATTTCACATCCAAGGGTCCATAATACATTTGGAGTTATGTTTTAAGCCTTGAGAGCTTGCGAGTACTTCCAGTGTCCCCGAACTCTAGCCAAAATAACATTCAACAAGAACGTAGAAGCGCACATCAGACCATGACCAACACTAATGTCAAACGCCCATGGGGCTAGTCCTGTAGTGTAATCATTATCATATGAATACACGCCAAGAAGATAACTGCCAAGTCCCCACTTGACCCAAACCAAGACTTGCATAGCACTGTATATCCATCTCCCAAAACCCTTTATGCCCAAAGTTGCTACGACTGCACTTCCTGATATAAAGCACCCTATTTCCAAAATCATTACGAACAATAAAGGTATATAAGACTTCCCTTCAATAAGTTTATTTTTGTGGTGTTCCTCTATAGCATGAGTGCGATATAAATACATTTGCAAGCAATCCATGAGGAAAGCAATTACAATGGTTGCTATTAGTATAACTATTCTAGCTTTAGAAGGTGGCATAGACAGTGTATCATACCATTTGGCAGGACTTGCAATAAGCACATCCCAGCTAATAGAGAAAATCAAGTTCATGCAACCAATTATGGAAGACAAGGTTCTGAAGGTTAGGAGGTTGCCTCTAAGGGTAAGCACTTGGAAAACATTAGTGTTTTCAACATTAGAATGTACCATACATTCCTTTAAAAACAAATTGGCAACAATCCCAGTTCCTCTGCTATCCACAATATAATCCCTCATCACCCTTCTTGCTACGAGAGCGCTAGAGAAACCATCTACTCTAAACCAGCTAGTTAATATAATGTTGATCAATACTTTTGCTATCCTTGGCACTATTAACGGGACAGTGTTGTATTCCTCTCTTGCATCGCATATTCTACTCTGACTTATGTACTTTCCCAGGGCATCCGAAGCCACGCATAACCAGAGAAAATAAAATGTAAAGTGGATAAAGGAAGTGGTTAGTGTGAACCACAGAGAATATAAAAAGAGAAAGTGGAAAGAACATATATATCGAAGATGGAGAGAATATATCTTTCTTTAAGAAGGAGTATAAATATATTTTTTTATAAAAATAGTTATTTTATATGTTGTATTAAATATTTAGTATATCTAGATTTTTTTTTTTATTAATTTATAACATCTGTCATTAATTTATCTATTAACTTTAGAGAATTCAACGTAAAGTGCATAAAGGAAGTTGCCTATATGAATGACATAGTGAATATAAAAATATAAAGTGGAACGAACATATACACCGAAAATCTAAAATGGAGAGAATATATTTCTTATAAAGAAAAATGTATAAATATAATATTTCCATATGTTTAATAGTTTATGTAGGATACCTAATATATGTATATTTTTAGGTTATCTATTAGCATTTATTGAAAGTAAAGTTAAATATATACATATTTTTAATAATTATATTTATTGATTAAATTATTTTTAATTATTTTTAAATATATTAAATATTATTTTATATAACATTCAAATATATTAAATATCATTTTTTATAACATTTAAATTGTGTTTCATAATCTTAAATCTCATTCTAAATAAATTGTCCTCCATTGAAATGCATTTTCCTATAATTTCTTCAATGAAAATATATTTTAAATTTTTGAGTATTTTAAATGTTATTTTATACAACATTTAAAATATATAAAGTTAAAATAAAGTTATTAGCATTTATTGAAAGTAAAGTTAAATATATATATATTTTTAATAATTATATTTATTGATTAAATTATTTTTAAATATATTAAATATTATTTTATATAACATTCAAATATATTAAATATCATTTTTTATAACATTTAAATTGTGTTTCATAATCTTAAATCTCATTCTAAATAAATTGTTCTCCATTGAAATGCATTTTCCTATAATTTCTTCAATGAAAATATATTTTAAATTTTTGAGTATTTTAAATGTTATTTATACAACATTATAGATTAAATAATCAATATTTATTTATTATTTTAATTATTTATTTTTTAAAGTATTGTAAATTTACTACTAAAATATTCATTTTTAAAAGAAAAGTAATAATTTTGAAAAAATTGTGAATACATTATTAAAAAATTACTATTAAAAGAAATTAATATTTTAAATTGGTGGTTCATATGTTGTTATTATCATTATAAGAATATATGGAAAAAAGTTTAAAACTAAAGAAATATTATTTTCAATATAACACTTATAATTCATATTAAAAAAAGTATTGGTGTTGAACCAAACAATATTGTAATACAAAAATAGTAAGGATAGTAGTGGCCAAATGTCCAAAATGCAAACCTTCCTATTCAATGTGATACAAAGTTTATTTTGCATATTCCATCGACATCTAGAAACATGAAAATAAATCATTGTTTTCCATGTCCATGGTGGGCATAAACTTACACATTCTCCCAACACTCTACTCTAACATCATCTACGTGTTTTTTCTTCTCAAACTTGGTTGCAGGCTTTATCACATTGTGACGTATTCCAATTCCAAATCTAGAAGGTGTTATGTGTCCTAATTTCCCTTTGACACTAAGGAGAGATTGTAGAAGGAGAGGTATTATAATGAGCTAGAGTCATCAACCAGGGGAGATGCGGCGATTTCTCGAGGAATACCAAAGTGGGTTACTATTCTAGCAACCAACAACTATAGATATAGATATTTGACCTATTTAGTCATTTCATGTGCTTCCCTCTATGAATCCTCATGAAAACATCCATCTCTTTCTCATATTCAGTAATTTCCAAAATATGCTTAGTTGTATTGATTGCACAAGTATCCCTAGCATCATTTTATTTCTAGATATGTTAAGAAAATTCATCCTTCCACTTGTTCCAATGGATGGTCTTGTTCATAATAAGCATTGCATTGCACTTCTACAGTCTCATTTTCAGAGCCTTATAGACCATGCTTCATGATAAGCCCCTTAGTTAATCCATTTTGCTAATCTTTCTATGATCTTTTATCTTCTAGAAATTGTAAACCTTTCCACCCTCAAGTAGAATATTTGTTGAAGTATCCAATTTTATACCAAATTTATAATTGGTAAATTTGGTTGTGTTTTATGAGATTTTTTTTATGAAATATCTAAGTTTCTAATAGCTATGTATGTGTTAGTAGTAGGCTTGACGATGAGCCATGAATGTGATATTGTGCTCATTAATTATGGAATCTATACATGAGGGATTCACTAAGTGATTCTATGACATAGAATGTTTGTTCATGGGATATTAAAGAATACCCTTAATTTCACTAGATATTGAAAAATAACCCACAAAATTATTTTGTTGAACCCCACTTCCAATAAATATATCAAATTAACCCCCCCTCCTATTTTTACTGGATATCTAGGTATCACTTTTTTTCATAGAATTTATAATACCTCTTTTTATTTCTACCCATAGTACATTTTTTTCATGGAAATTTTAATATCTCTTTTTATTTGTACCCCTAGTACATATATGGGAAAAAACTCTTATAATATCGCAAATAAAAAAAATAACAAAAACCAAACAAGCAAGTGCACTAACATTCCAACAGAGGGATATGCCCCTATATTAAGATAGCCTTGGGTTCAAGGGTTTGGTGTTATACTAATTTCACCCCTCTCTTCAGTCTAATACATGGTCATGCATTCACTAAGGAAGGGGTTTACTTATTTGGATATCTATTTGTAGACCTATAAAGATGAACTGCCTCAAGTTGTAATTCTTTGTACCTCATATCTATGATCTCATGGATATTTTCAGAAAATATCTATCTATCTATCAAGTTAGCATTTCTAGTAATATTTAAGTGAGTGATCTACCCCATAACCTATTCATGTTTTCTTATCATTCAAACTAAAAGGCACTTTGATTAGGTGAGATGCAAGAGATTGTGATCCCAAGGCTCAATCTATTGTAGGGGAATTCTTACTATCCTTTAGGTAGAAATGTTAGGTGCCAAATCTATTATATTAAGCAGAAAACAAACTCTAATCCCCAATATTCTATATAAATGAAAATGATAACAAGACAAGATAAAGAGCCTACCTCGTCCGGACGTTTGATGAAGACCACTGTTGAGCACGAAAATCAAATCTTTATACCTGCAACTTGTCCTCAACAACCAATAGACGCAAGCATATGGTGATAATATATAATGTTATCATATAGAATAGCATAATCTATTAACATTCATGACAAATACGCCCATGGAATAATAATTCAAATATTTGCAAGATATCAATTGGACGAGAAAAGAGTTTTTATATTAATATAATCAACATAAGTATACAAGTAACAAACTTCCATGTCGGCACGTCTCAGAACCGAGAAACTAAGTCCCTTCCAGCTGGGCCTCCACCACTTCAATCCTTCACCAAAGGCAAGATCATATATGAGAGACAATGAGGTTCTCCATAAAAGAGAGAATAGTTTGGGGGTTGAACAATGTGTTCAAACTTTCAAGGACAAAGGGATGCAGACTCAATGTGAATTGAAATTTCTCCAAAGTATCTTTTCTCTCAAAAGTTGAATTCTCTCCTCTTCCACGACTTGGATATGGCCCAATTTATAGCCTTAAAATAGAATTGAAGGGCCGAGTCGAAACATTTCCAGTATATGGAAGGTCAAGGATCATGGATCTTGTGATGTGACATGGAAAACCAACATAATTTTTAATTTTGGGCACAAAACACGATGTACGTAGGCTGTAATGGTGTAACCTGCATATACACATGTTGTATAACTGGTAGGGCATGTATATGTGGAAAAAAATGATTTTTTAGCTATGTAAGATACAACAAGGGACTTCAAGTCTTCTTAGGGAAATGGAAAGTCCTTTTGAGCAAGTTGCATAGGGTGAGGCAAATCTTGCTATAACAGAGACCAACTGCTAGAATTATTTTTAAGGACAGCTCTTGCTATAGCTTCTAGAGCCCAATTGTAAGTATTCCTTTTAAGGAGAGTTCTGAGGGGAGCCATAATTTTTCGATAACTCTGAACAAAATTGTGATAATATCTCATTAAACCCAGTAAAACACACAAACATTTAAGATTTTTAAGACAAGGCCAATTCTACATAGCTTCAATTTTCTTAAGATCCACCCTTCCACCATCCTTTCCAACAATATGACCTAGGTACTCAACTTAATAGGTGCTAAAAACACATTTACACTATTTGAGAAAGAGTTTGATATTTGAGAGGAGATGGAGAACTTAATCCACATGGGTGAGATGAGATTGCCAAGTTTTACTATAGATGAGAATATTCAAAGAAAAGTGACAAAAGTGACAAAGGAAAGGATGAAACATATGACTCATGCGGCTTTGAAAAGTGGAGGGGGCATTACAAAGAACAAGGGCATGACCAAAAACTCATAATGACCCTCATGAGTGTGAAATGTAGTATTGGAAATGTCTTCCTCTTTCATATGTATCTAGTGGTAACAAGAACATAGGTCAAGTTTAGTAAAGTATTGAGCGCCACTAGGTTCATCCAGAAGGTGATCTATGACAACAATGGGAAATTTGTCCTTAATGGCAATTTTATTGAGGGCAAGAAAATCATGACACATGTTCCAAGTGCCTTCCTTCTTGAGGACCATTGATCTGAATTTATGAGAGGAACGAAATGAAACAAAGATATATAACATTAACACAGATATACAAAAAACAATAACAAAGATACAGTGGAACTTAACTTCTATTCAATAAAGAAATCTACTAAAACTGTAAAACGCATAATGAAAACAATCTTGCTCGAATGGTGGTAGCTAATCTCTAAGAAGAGATGTGGCGGCTAAGCGCATTCATCTGAGCACATTACAATGAGGCCTCTAGGACTTTTTAGCATCAAGAAGTAAACAAAAAACCCTAGACATCCAAAAACCTAACCCTAGGAGATGAAGTGCCAAAAGTCATGTGGGCCCCAATGGGGTAAGTTGGTAGATCAACTTCTTTGGGTCATAACGTTTGTATACGATCTTTGTTTTAGGCGCACGATAGACCATTGGAAAGGTATATTTGAGTCATAAACATTATGTTGTCACACTTTGACTCCATCTACAGTGTCATTGTGGCAGGCCAAAAAAACATTATTTAGGGCCTCAAAATGGCCCCAGAAGTTTAGGACCTGAAAATCTAGAAAACAACTACCAAGATGGAAGTTGTATCTGAGCTAGCTGGAAGAGGTGGGTGTCCAATGATATCCATTTGGATCAATCCTCCCTCCTTATGAATAAATGGTGTCCATTGCGTTGAGTTCCCCCATCACATGAGGAAATTGCTGTTGAATTTGGCCGTGGGTGATCCACTTGCATTGTTGCAGGAGTTGCCTCGCTTTGACAACTCGATAAAGATGAAGCTAATGTTGACGAGTTCTCTTGAACTGTGTGTCCATGATATGATTAGTAGCTTCCAGTTCCCTATAGTTAGGGTTGAGATGTATCGATGTCAACTTCTCTTTTATCTCGGAGGTGTCCAATAAGGGTGGAAAGTATGGCCAAAAAAGGTTCACATTAAACACTGGGTTCAAGCCAAGGAAGGGGGGAATGTTGAGCTCAAAATAATTTTCACTCACAACCTTGGTGATGGTGTAAGTTTCATAGAAGAATGGACGAATCTTCTGATGGGGTCTTGTAAGCGTTCTTTCTACAAGTGCAACCAAACTTTATCTCCCATCTGAAACTTGTGTGGCACCCAGTGTTGATCATGGCACTATTTGTACTTGGCATTGGACTTCTGCAAAATATCATGAAGTTGTTGGTGTATGTGTTGGATGCGTTCAATGAATCGGGTGGCTTTGTTGGCTTCGGTTTGTGCATGGGATGATTCTTCCTATGAGGAAGCAAGGGCTAGTGCAACATCCATGGGACCCAATGATTGAAATACCAACCCCACATGAAAGGGGCTATGGTCGGTTCAGATATGTATGGATATTTTGAAACTATGTTGAACATAGGGAAGACTCTCATCCCATGTGCACATATGCTTGTAATTGTACATGCGTAAGATATGCACAATCATCCTGTTGACGACCTTAGTTTGGCCATCTGTTTGGGGGTGGAAGGTCATGGATTTGGTGAGATTGGTGTCCAGTCATGACCAGAGGCTCGACCAAAATGTGTTGAGGAACCAATTGTTCCAATCTGAGAAGATGGTGTGTGGTATCCCAAAATGTACCCATAATCAATCAAAGAACAACTTGGTAGTGGCCTCTGCTATGATGCTCTTTTTGCAGGCGACCAAAATCACCATCCTGGAAAATAGATCAACAACCACGGAAACAAAATCATTTCCCTTCTTGGTTGAAGGAAGGCCTGACATGTAGTCCATCGAGATGGATTCCCAGGGCCTGTCGGGAGTAGGCAGAGGGGTGTAGATGCCTTGTTTCTTAATGACCAGTTTGGAAATGGCATAGGACGTGTAGGACCTGATATAATTGTTGTCATCTTGTTGGAGTTTCGACCAATATAAATGTTGATGCAACATTACCACTGTCTTTTTTACACCGAAGTGTCTTGCCACCCAATTGTAGTGAGCTTCCCAAATGAGCATCGCTCACTTGTTTGATGGAACACAGAGATGACCCAGATGACACAACAACCCATCCTGTAGATGAAAATCAGTGACAACTGTGTTTGTTCCCAACATATGGTAGGTATTGGTGAAGTCAAGATTTCTCTCATAGAGTTGGGGCCATCCAGAGGTCTCATGTATACAAGAGTGTAGCATCATGGTTAGTGCAGAAATTGGAGGTCGGTTGAGACAGTTACTGACGTGGTTGGTGGTCCCTATCTTATACTTGATGTTGAGATGGAACTGGTGCAATTATGTGGACCACTCCTGGTGGTGGTCATTCCACAATTTTCCTTGTGTTTGCATGAACTGTAGAGGCTTATGATTAGTATGTATAACTGTCTCCTTATCGAGAATGTAATGTCTCCATTGGCGACAGTCTTGTACAATGGAGTACATTTCTTTGTCGTAAGTGAGGTACTTATGTACAGTATCTGGTAGTGTCTCACTATGATACGCCACGAGATGTCCATGTTGAGTGAGAACATTGCCACAACATAGCATGAAGCATCTATCTCAATCTCAAAAGGATGCTACATGTTGGGTAATGAGAACACCTGGGATGAAAACAAGCACTACTTCAAATCATCGAATGATTTCTATTGCGACTAGCCCCAGACTAATTTTTCCTTGCCACTGCCCCTGGTCACTTAGCTAAGGACCCATGCAATGTGGGAGAATCCCAACATGAACCTGCAACAAAAATTGGCAAGGCATAAGAAGCTCTGAATCTCAGTGAGTGTGGTCAGGGATGGCCAGTCATGGATGGCCTGGATCTTGGCTGGATCAACATGCACCCCATGCTCATCAACAATGTAGCCTAGGTACTAGACCCTTTTCATGATGAAGGAGAATTTTTCCAAATTTTCATATAGCTTGTGTTGCCACAGGCTGTGCAGAACCTTTTGAATATGCTACAATTGTTCTTCCCAATTCTTGTTGAAGATGAGGATGCCATCCAAATACACCACAACAAAATAATTGGTGAAAGGCCGCAAGATATCATCCATAATCCTCATGAAAGTTGACGTGGAATTTTTCAAGCCAAAGGGCATGACCATCCATTCAAAAATACCTTTTTTGAACTTGAAGTCAATCTTCCATACATCGTTCTTCTCTATTGGGACCTAGTGGTAGTTGGAATTCATATCGATCTTACTGAAGTATTTACCCCCCTTGATCTGGTTAAGGAGATTGTCAATTCTAGGAATTGGGTACCAGTTTCTGACTGTGATTTTATTTAGGGCTCAGTAATCAATGCAGCGTTGTCAGGTCATGTCCTTATTTTAGACAAGAACGATTGGGCTCCCACAAGGTGATGAGATTGGGAGGATGTGCCCATTTTCAAGAAACTCTTGAATCTGGCATTTGATTTCCTCATTTTATGACAGAGAGCGATGATATATTGTCCCTTTGGGAAACAATGTGTCAGGGGTCAGATCGATTGAGTGATTGAACTGATAGTGCAGAGGTACCCCAGTGGGTGAGGAAAAGATGTATTTTTATTCTTCCATGACCTTATCCACTTTCTTCTACAGTGTGGAGAGACCTGTCGCAGAGGCCATGGATGTGGTTGCAACCTTTCTCTCACTTTGAGTGTGAATAACGAAGAAGACAAAATTTCCAGTCTGAGAGATGACCTTCCTGCAATTCTTGGAAGAGATCAAGGAAATGGTGGTAGATGGGACTACCTAGGGTATTTTGTATAATTTCATGTCCATAGTAATAATAACACTACAAGGTATAGACTCATATACAACATGATGTTTCCATAAATAATGTTGGCCCAAAAGAACATCACAAACTTCAAGGGGGGTGACATCACGCAATACCTCATCCTTGAAGGGCTTGATGTTGTAGGCTAGGTGGCACTGTTGGCTAATGCAGAGATCACTTCCTTGGAAAAGCCATTAGATGGTGTAAGACTATGGGTGTGTTTTTGTCTACAAAGGCAAGTGCTTGAGGACCTCCACTAAGATGAGGTTCTTCTAGCTACCGCTATCAATGATGAAATGAAACAGATTACCCTTCATCCACATCTGTGAATGAAAGAGGAAATCCCCTTCCTCTAGTTCATCAAGTTCGTCGAGTTGGACCTTGGTGGTGGTAGCAATGGTGGAATTGGGTTCTGCATCAATGATCTATCTCCATTTTTCTAGTTCGGACTCATAGTTGGAGCTTGCATCTGATTGATATGATTTCACCTCGACCACCAATTACTTCTTTAAGCGACATTTAACTATGTTATGTCAGGGGATATTATGGAACTCACACCATTTCCCAGTGTCTTTCTTTGTCTTCCCATTGTCCTTGTTTGTTTGCAGTTTGGACTAGTTGTCTTGAGGTTGTCCATCCTTTCTCTTCCCTTTTTTTTGTGGGTTGGGGCTACCTTTTCCTTTCTTCTGTTGCAAGGGGTTTGTAGACCCAAACTGTTGTGTCTTCTATTTAATATTTTTCTCCATTTTGACAACATATCAATAGGCCACGCCCAAGGATGAGATGTCTATAGACACCATTTCTATCTATATGTATCTATGGAGACCGCCATGGTACTTTAGCACCATATGTCATTCATATTGTTTTATACCCAGCTTGATGCACAATGTATGGAAGACATTGGTGAACTCTAGCATTGTTTGGTCCCTTTCCTGCCACAATGTGGTCCATATTGTGTATAAGTCATCATAACTTCCAACAAGGTATTATTGTTCCTTAATAGCATCCCTGGAGGAACCCCAAGTGGGTGCAACTACAAATAATGTAGATCCCTCTATTTCCTTTTTCTAACAAAACGTCTCCCACCAATATTTGACATGGGGGAAGACCTTAAGGAATGAAAATGTAATCTTTTCTCTATTGGAAAAGTTGTGGACAAAAAAATACCCTTCTAGAAGGTTTAATCATTCGTCTACAACATCTGCATATATTTGATCTTAAAATATAGGAATACAAAAATTGATTTGTACCTTGAAGGGGGTGGTGTTTCCTCTTGAGGAAGATGTGTCACTTGTTGGTAGTCATCGAAGGATTTGCACAAAGTTATCCATCATCTCGTTCCTTTGGCATGAGAAGGATTCCTCGAGCAACAATTTAAAGGGATATCCTACCCCAACATCTTTCTTTTCTTCCCCCATGGGTGCCCGTCGAGTTCAACGAGTCCGGTCTTGCAAAGGTTCAACTGGTTCGAGTCCCAACTGCTTATACCCTAACCTCATTGGGGACATGCACAGAGAAACAAATTAAGAGCAGACCGCTCCGATACCACTGATATAGATTTATGAGCGGAACAAAATGAAACAAAGATATATAAAGTTAACACAGCTATACATATAACAATAATAGAGATACGGTGGAACTTAATTTCTATTCAATAAATAAATATATTGAAACCGTAAAATGCAAAATGAAACCAATCTTGTTTGAATGGTGGTAGCTAATATCTGAGAAGAGATGTGGAGGCTATGCGAATTTGTCTGAGAACATTACAATGAGACCTCCAAGCATTTTTATCATGAATAAGTAAACATAAAACCCTATACATCCAAAAACCTAACCCTAAGAGATGAAGCGCCAAAAGTCATGTGGGCCTCGATGGGGTAAGTTGGTACATCAACTTCCTAGGGTCATAACTTTTTCATACAGTCTTATTTTTAGGTGCATGCTAGCCTATTGGAAAGGTCTGTCTGAGGAATACACATTATGTTGTGAAAATGTGATTTGTGTATAGTGTGACTGTGGCGGGCCCAAAAAACGTTGTTTAAGGCCTCAAAACGGCCTCGAAAGTTTAGGACCCGAAAAGCTAGAAAAAAAAAACCAAGATGAAAACTGTAATTGAAAAGATGAAAGTTGTATGTGAGTCAACTGGAAGAGTTGGGTTACCACCGATATCCATCAAGGCTACAGGGGAAGAATAGGTGTTGATACTGAGACATATAACACCTACTTCTAGCAACTCTGGGACATGTTTCTCAATTTCATTTTTCTAAGCAAAGGGATGATGATAAGGGTGAACATTGGGAAGAACAATTCCTAGGATTAAAGGAATGAAATGGTCATGGTAACCATAGGATGGGGGGAGGACTTGGGGAGTTTGGAAAACAAATTGGTGTTGGGAAAGGATAGATTGGAGGTCAGGATGCAGAGAGGGTGTCTCAATTGCTTGAATGGAATGGAGTTCAGAAATGATACCAGAATATGACCTTTTTTGAGTAACATTTCTAGGCAGTGGGAATTGATGATATCCATAGAACCTATTGTAATGCCTTGGAATTTATATTTTCATCCCTATTATTGGAATTGCATGGTTAAATCCTTAAAATCCATGGTGATGGGACCAAGAGTGCGTAGCCATTCAACACTAAGTAAAATGTCACAACCACCCATGTCAATAGAAAACATGTGAGATTTCAGGTCCAAACAATTTGTAGGCACACATTTTCATAATGCCCCCTGCATTTCATGGAACCACCACTGTAAATAATGATTTAAAAATTGTTGACTACATAGATATATCAATTGATCTCTTGGGAAAAGGGACGATGAATGAAATTATGAGCACTTCCACTGTGAACTAGGATGATGAGTTTTCAGTGCTTAATGTAGCCAATTAACTTGGGGGTTTGGGGAATAGAAAAAACAATGAGAGCATTCAGAGAAATCGGGGTTTCAAATTTAGGAGGATCAGAGGGTGACGTAAGATCATCTTCTTGGGGTAGCACCGTCTCAGGTGAAACCTCATCATCTTCATCAAAAACATCCTCTAAAATGTCCATAAAACATTTTTGTTCTTTACACTTGTTCCCTCGAACGTATTTATCATCACAATTATATAAAATACCCTTGAGTTGGTGTTCATCCACTTTCTCTCATGTTATATTTTTTACTTTGAGAGGATTAGTCTGAGGGGCGGGAGTGGGGGGTTTAGGGTGGGGAATAAAGTTGGTTTTGTGCTTTGTGCAAGTATGAGATTTTGTGCCTCCTTGACATGTCTAGTTTCTTCCAACCAAGTTTGGGGGCAAGCCATGAGGACCTGGGCTAATATTTCATCCTTGAGGCCACCAATAAATCATTCCTGGAAGAAGGAACCTGTCATACCCTCTATTCAAAAATCCAAGTGCTCAAAGGAAGAGATAAATTATCCCACTGTTCTAGACTTTTCAACTTCGTCAAATGACCTAAATGATTGGTGTCCATGTCAAAGTGTTCATACAACTTAACAACAAATTTTGTCCAAGCAACATACCCTTGGTGTGCATTTCGATGTCATTTCCACCATTTCCATTGTTTTGGCTCCAAATAGAGAATATCGTAATGAAGTTTGGTCAATTCATCAGTAATTCCATGTAGGTAAAAGAATTGTTCCATATGAGTCACCCAGGCTATTGGATTTGATACATCAAATTTGTTCACCTCAACTATGGGAAGACGAGGGTCACGATGTAGGGAGTTGGAATGAGAGTGCAGAGGGTAGTTGGAGTTAAAACCTTCAACATGGAGAGGTGGGTCCGAGGAGGAAGGACCTTGCAATTTGTTCATGAATTGTTTGAGAGTGAAATTGATTTAATTAACATTGAGTTGTTCCTAAATGTAGTCCACTTCGACATCAATGACATAAATGTCAAAATTGGATTTCTGATTGGTTTCATCTTCATGAGTAGGAGCCATTTAGGGATGAGGGGTGATTCCATGGAAAAAAAAGCAGATAAGTGATACATACCATTGCGATATTTAAAACCATAGGAAGCCAATGAAGTAAGTGGGAAATAAGGGTGTTGGGAAGGGGATGGGTCCACGGGAAAAAATATAGGCTTAAAAATGATAAGTATCACGAAGATCAAAGTGAAGAGGAGAATGCAATGAGATAGGTCTCAAATAATGGTGTCGGTAAGACCCAAACTTATTTTTTTACTCTTGCAGAGTTATACAACGATCTAAATAATATTGCAGTGTCGAAATGCCCAAATTCTTAATAGGTAAAAATATGTAGTAATTTTGCAATCAAAATGTAGCGGTAAGGTTGTGCAACAAAAATATCCTTTATGTTCCTTTTCTGGTATGTTCCCCCCGGTTAGGTTTTCAGGGTGCCTACGAACAAGTGTTTTACTTGAGTTATATCTCTATGATATACATGTGAGGTCAAACAATAGTACTCGACCCAATATCTTAGGGCACAAAATAAGGATGCTTGACCATACCCTTATTCGTACTACCAGATTACCTAGGTACTAGAGAGTATCTTCTCGAGTTTTTTTCTTGGTGGCACTATAGCAGTCAAGTGGTTGATCGATTTATTTAGGGATTGTTTTAGGATACCTAGGGGGATCTTGATATACCCAGCGATACATGGGAGTGATGGTCACATACAAATTATGTTATGACCCAAGGGGGGAATATATATGGATAACTGTATATGATATGACCCTAAGGGGGGGCATATATGGGCTTAAATGTACATGTAATGTGTAAATACATATGTAATAGGGTCAGCCTAGTGATAAAAGGGCCTCATGTGCAAGTGTGAATAGCTATATATAGAAGATCATGTATTGATTATTGACATGTGAATTGTGAAGTATGAATGGTATTTGGTTATTTGGAGGGGTTTCCCCTATTCTTTAAGGAGTTATTGTGTAAATTATCTATATTGGAGTTGTGCTCCACGTTGACATTCTATACATGGTGTGTACTTATGTTATTTTATGATATTTTGAGCATTTTGGATCATACATTTTATAGCGAAAATTCCACGATGACTAAATTTAGGATGATTCTTGAACCCTATATTACATAGGGTATATCTACGAAATTGTAAGGCCTCGGGAGATGAAATTTTAACCCCACGTAACTTGATCCATCTAATAAATATCCTCCAAGGGGTTCCATCTGAAACGTCGTAGAAAAAAATTATAGCAAAAATTCCAAGGTGTCTTAGATGCAGCAACGAAACCCCAAGACCTTAAGCTGTGATACTAAATGTTATGATCCAAAATACTCAAAATATCATAAAATAAAATAAGTACACATCATGTACAAAATTTGAATGTGGAGAACAAATCCAATATAGATAATTTACACAATAACACTTTAAATAATAGGGGAACCCCCTCCAAATAACCAAATAACATTCATACTTCACAATTCACTTCTCAATAATGAATAATTGATCTTTTATATAAAACTATTCACACTTGAACATGAGTCCCCTTTATCACTAGGCCGACCCTATTACATATGTATTTACACATTACATGTACATTTAGGCCCATATATGCCCCCCCTTAGGGTCATATCATATACATTTAGCCATATATATTTCCCCCTTGGGTCATAACAAATTCTTTTTGATGTTGTACTACTCAAAAGGTACCAACAGGGGTTACAAAGGTGTCCGATAGGGAGAAAATTAGTTTCGAGTATCCCCATGCAACATTCTGTATTTCCTACATCTAGTCTTCCGAACTACAGTTTTACCCGCTAAATGATAGAGCTCTGTGTTTTGAATTCACTGGAAGTACATGAATCTACCCTGGAAAAAATAACCCACAATTCCTACCCAGGAAAGTGATCTGATACCACTTGTTAGGTACCAAATTTATTATATTAAGATGAAAACATAAATATTACATAAAATACCAGCTAAACAACAAAATGTAGAGAACCACAACACCAGAATGATATCTTTATTGATAGAAATAAATGTTTACTAGCCTCTTCAAGGGGGAAACCTCCAACAGAGAAATGTTCTATTACAACAATTCTCAAGACAAAGCTTTCTCATGTCGTCTACTCATATTTATACTAAATCTATCTTCAAAAGAACAATCTAGAGGAAGATATTTCTAGAAGCGGAAGCTTCTATTAAGTCTTCTTACATTATACATGTTCACATTATTAACTAGGCCTTACTTATTAATATAAGCTTTTATTACATGGAAAATATATTATTCTACCTATGTGAGGGGTTAGGGAGATTAGGTCCCTAACAAGAAACAAGTCCTTTATTCCTTGTACTATATCATTGTATTATATCTTTTTATATATTACAACTAAGGTCAGATGTTACAATAGAAGGGGGTTATTTTCATCTAAGGGATTAGACCCATATTTCCAAACAAGAGATCTGATTAGTTGGTTGAGATAAAAAATATTGAGGTAATCATAATCCTCTCTCCATGTAGTGAAATAAAGAAAGTGTACATATCCCCATGAGTTTGTATGGAGGGATCATATATGTTGTGTGGTGATATTGGCTTTGTCAATGTTGTAAAAACCTAAAAACCCTCATTCCCCTAATTTGAATCACCAAAAGAGCCTGATATTGTGAAAAATTGGGGTTTTCAAGAGAGCCCCTTGAACTAGTGAACACCCTCTTCCCTTAATATGGGTTCAAGGTATGTGATTTTATGAATTCAAGGAACCAACCCACAACATTGTAAACCATAAGAAAATTAGAGATAAGTCCATACATACATAAATAAATATAAAAAGGAGGGTTAGGACAATTGATACATATAGAGGTATGCAAGACATGGGCTTTGATTCTCAATATTTTTTCCATACAAAGGATTTGGACGATCTCAGTAAGGGGAAAATGTATGAACTCACTATTAATTTCTTCTTTCGAAAGAGAGTTTCACCATTGTTGATCATGCATTGACTCATTTCCCAACAAGTCATCACCTATTACTTATAACATGTTTGCAATACATATAAACTCCCCCTTCCATACAAAATTCACATCCCCCACTCCCCCTACCCCCAATACCTATAAAATTTCCTTCAATTAAAAAATACCTCCCTGGCCCCTAATATAAAATAATATATCAACTTGATTTTTCACAATTTTAAAACATCCTTTATGAATGAACATGACAGGAAATTGGCCAACAAGTGAATCCCCTCTGAATTTATATCTACTACATAATATTTATTTTTATTGATTTCATAAACACATAGAAACAAAACTTATGGGCATTGTTAAGCTATCAACTATAACATATCCCATCTCCTTCACCACCAAGTAGAGGGTAATCAGGTGCTTTAACTCAAAAGAGTTTAGTGTCTTTTGTTTGAATCAAAATAAAGGTCAAAGAAACTATATATGAAAACAATGATTGACCTAACACTAGGAAAATAAATTTTCTCCATGACAAGCATCCATATGCATGACAAGCATCCATATGCATATGCTCATGTAAATTCAAAATCAAAACTTTGTGAAATGACAAGCATCCATATGCATATGCTCATGTAAATTCAAAATCAAAACTTTGTATGGATTTCACAAAAAATTCCATGACATTTTTCAATGGTCACGAGTAAGGTATGTTTTTGTTTCACTCGCTAAGTTCATACCCTCATACATATATCTCTCATTTCAAAGTTATGTTAGCAATTCAAATTTAAGACAAGTATTAGTTCATGAGAAATAAAAGTTTACCCTTCATATGGTATGGTTATGATGTGACCCTAGTTCATAAGGAGACAAAAAATAATAAAGTAAATTATTTATACAATGGAATTGGTGTCTCTTTGAACACATTCAATTATATACTAATTGTTGGGTCAATTAATTTTCATTAATAAACCCTTTTACTTGTCAATCTGATTCATAAAATTATGAGTTGTATACAAAATATGTGTAGGAAAAATATGGAAGGCTAAACTATTATAACTTTTCATAAGACAAGTAAACCACATTGCACTCCAATCATTCTTTAAAACACAAAGAAACTAGCAAGAAAACAATCTTGAACAACTTCACTTTTTCCACAGTATTGATATTGAGTATGGGAAGAATTCAATAGCTCCACATGCCATTCCTATATCATGGATCTATGTATGCACATGTCATTTATATGTTTTCATCCTAATTTCAATCAATGGAGGTTTAAATTGTTCACACACAAAAAGAAATCAGAATGTTGGTAAAGAATCTAAGAGCATAGGCAATGACTAATTCCCTTGTTCAAATCCCATTCTAGAGTTCAGGGTACAATCCTTCACTTATTAACTAAGTATTCATGCTACCATATGTAAGGTTATATTTGAATAAAAGATGTTTTTAGTTACTGTGCACAACTAAATATAATATGCTATCTAAATATAATAACATAGTTTTACCCAAGCTAGTATTTGAATAAGTTATTCAAAAAGGTTACATGAAGCCTCTTGTGCGAGCTAATGACCTAATAGTGAATGTACCAACTCAAGAGTAAAATACATAGATCACACTTGATCAACAAAAAATCTTCTACACTTGCATTCACAATTGATATATTAAGTGTGACAAGTTTGTATATGGCGACACTGCACTTTTGCATCCAGATAATCTATCTATGTGCAATTGTGACTCATATTAGATCTTATCATTCACCTTAACACATTTATTTTCTCATAATAAAGTAATAAAAATCTTAACAAAGACAGTTGCCGGGTTCTCAAGATCCATCCTCACAATAAGGCACATAATACATTCTTTCACTTTATGGTGTCCCTGTATTTTGTATTAGTTATTGAATCAGTTCTTTTGAAAAGATAGTAATTGTAATGAAACCAAGACTTTGTAAATTTATACTAATAAAAAATAAATGCAAGAGAAGAAACAACAAACCACTAAATTTCAAACACTTATCCACTGAGAAGTAATGAAATGTTAATTATTATCATCTCTAGAGACAAAACAAGCTACAAATTAGCTACAGATTAAATTACTCATAAAATTTTATGGATCATAAAGGGGAAACCTTATACTTAACTCTACAATTCATACCCTATATCTACAGAACATAATTGAATTAAAATAATAAACTAAGCTAGTAAAATTAAAAATCGTAGTGGGCCCTTACCATCTGGTAGCGAGATGAAAACTTACAGTAAGGAAATCAAATATGCACCATCAACAATAACTGAACTTTGTATTGATTAATTTGGAAGCAGAGAAGAGTTACAACATGTAACAGTATTGGTAAATCATACTTTTAATAACAAAGGACAACGATACAATATTTTGTATATTCAATTGGAGAATCTCAACACCATTATCCTTCTCCCTTTACATTACATATTATTACAATATATAGAAAATTATAGAAATGAAAATCGAAGTGGTCCCCTGCATCCTCAGAAACTAGAGTATGAAAATAGTGGAAATATGCCTGAACCAAATCATCATTGATTCCTTTTAATCGTTGAAGGAAAACGTAGAACCTATGGAAATCTATCAAATCAACCATTGATCCCTTATGATATTCATGGATCCTTTCAGATCTAGATTGAAATTAGTTGAATATCTTGAAAACATGATGCAATATAAATTTGGTAAAACCCATATTAGGAAAACCTCAATATCTCCCTAACCGTTCCATATTTTGAGAATTGTCAGATTATTTTTTAATTTGCCCGAAAATCTCCTCAGAAGTTGATTGTTGCTAATTTGACATGTTTTTTTTGAATGAGAACCCATGTTCATGGCTGGAGACTTCCATGTGAGACTTGGGTGTGAACCAAAGGACACAAACCATGCTGGGGGTTATATCTTCAAAACCCATGAGACCATTTTCCACCTAGGCGCGCACACATATATGAACCTACAAACTTAGGTACCATAACTCCATAACAATGTAGTAACTGAACTGAAATTCTTCATTAGTAAATGTTAGTTCAAAAACTCAATAAATTCTATCAATAACTTAGGAAATACATTAAAATAAGTAATCATTACCTTTAAATTATTGTTACAAGGTTTAAGGATTAAAGGCATGGATTTATAGGATAATAGGGCCATGTTTAGGTATATAAGTGGAAGGGTAGTGGAAAAATAGGTGTTTTAATTATGGAAAAATGGGAGGCCAACACTAATATCATAATGTCTTAGATCAAACAATGATTCTCAAAACATTTTCAATTAAATAAGTATATTTCATATTACCGAGAATGTCATGGAATCCAATGTGAACACATTAATTATTGATGATAATGTGGTGTTATTTATTAGCAAAATAGAAAATTCAAAGAATAAATAACAAAATATAGAAATATTTAGATTATAAATGGTAGATCATAACAACAATAGGAAATTGTAGAAGAACAAAAATATCACAAATAACAATACCTTTGTTGATGAAAGCAATGTTCACTTTCCTCTTCAAGGTGGCAACCTCCAAATGATCATATGTCTATTGGCGCAAAATCCAGACTAGGGTTCACAGAAGTTACCAACAAAAGGTACCAATGTAGTCTAGGTACACTGGCATATTCAACCTTCTGCAAGGGAAGTAGGTATCACTTGAACCATAACCGGGATTTATTTGGTGAAGCGAGTTAAGGAGAATGTAATATCACATCTAGATTTTCACTTCTTAGATTCATATATTAATACCCAAAGAAATGCAATGACTAAGCTCAAATTATAAACAGAAAAGGATGAAGTAATTACACAACATAAACATAGATCCATGTTCATCATATCAGATCAACAAGAAAATAAATTCTAGGGACCAACTAACACATGGCACTTTTGACTGTTTTCATTATTGATATACTTCCAATTAACTCTCAATTATTCTAATTGCTTCCACTACTTTTAGTTTTCCAGTTGGCATGCAGAACTTTCCAAAAAATTTGGAATTTCCGAAAACAGAGGGCCCAACAGGCCCAAACCACAACCTTTGATTCGTCTCGAGTCAACCTTTCACGTCTTTCTCTGGGCCTTCTTCAAATGGAGGACCCAACTCCGACACAATTTTGATGGCCTACCGGTGGACGTTTTCATAATTCTCTACATAATCTTGCCACTTTCTTGATAAAATCGAGCCCCCCACAACAAACTCTGGTGATACTTCCACATTTGGCTCCATTGGCTTAGTAGTCAACAATGTATTCCATTCTGTCTATACAAATGAATCTAGCTACTACATCTAGACGTATGTATCCTATACTGTAGGTCAAAATTCTTAGATCTCTTTCTTGGTAGCTTGAGAAGCTTCATGCATGGATTCAATTTTTTCTCATGTTTCTTAGATCTCCACAAAATTTGTTTG
>JASDQU010101146.1:15591-29980 GCA_032191745.1 Picea mariana | reverse complement strand
GCAAATGTAAGAGGACTTATTAGAAGGTTCTACTTATAGAAGGTTTCTACTCTAGAATGTTCTTAGTGGTTGATAACACTATAGAAAGGGGTTGAAACAATGTAATGAGACAAGTTGAGAATTATTATATTTAGAGCTTGTAGTGCATTAGGAGGTTTCCCCCTCGAAGAGGTGAGTGAATAGGAGAGGATCCCTTCCATAATAGGATCCATTGTATAGTGTTTCCCTACCCTAAGGGTTTTAGATTAATAAAGAGTGGTTTTTCTATATTGTTCCATATATCTTGTGTGGTTATTGTATTCATATATCTTTGGTACTTAACAAATGTAGTATACCCAGAGAGATAATATGGGTTACCTAGGGAGGTCTCCAATTGGAATGTGGTTAGGAATTATTAGTGGAAGTCATTCAATGTAAGGTGAAATAGGTCCACTATAATATTAAATAAGGCCCACTATCGTAGTTAGATATAATAAATGTGAGAAGGATATCTAGAAGGTTCCTAAGATATAGAGAGTGTTATATAAAGAAGCGTAAGCAATGTATTGAATCATAATGAAGTATATTTTCATTGTAACAATCAAGGATTGCTTGAGTGTTATCCTTCCTGAAGGATTAATATAGGTGTTACCCTACCTCAAGGGTTTTGACTATTTTCTTGTGTTGAATATTTTGGTGAATAGCTTGGTTTATTCTTTTTGAGATTAAGAGTTATTTCTTAAGTTATATTTGTAGATATATTTATTTACTTAACAATTGGTATCAGAGAACTTTCCTTGGCCAAAGAAGGGAAGAATGTTTTGGGTCATTTTGCAGATTTTTTAAAAGGAAAAAAGGGGATGGTGCACTTTAGACTTAGTTCTGAAAATTTATTCTCATAATTTGTAGAAAATAATTGGATATTTGAATTCCTCTTAGAAAAATACACAAATTCAAAAAACAAATCAACCGAAACAAAGTTCGGGAAGTGAAAAATATTGTTATTGTAGCAAAAAATTATTGATTAAGAGTGAATTCCTTCCATAAGGAATAATATATGGTGTTACCCTACCTCAAGGGTTTTTTCTACATTATTTTGTTGAATGTTTTGGTGAATGTTTTGGTTTATTATTGTTGAGATTAAGGGTTATTTATAAAGTTATATTTGCATATCTATTTAGGTACATTTAGGTACTTAACACCTTGGCACGTTTAGTTGGTTCCAACCAAGTCTGGGGGTGAGCCATGAGGACCTGGGCTCATATTTCATCCTTGACACTACTAATAAAGCATTCTCAGAAGAAGGCATCTGTCATATCCTACATTCGGAAATACATGTGCTCAAAGGAAGAGATAAAGTCTTCCACTATTTTAGACTTTTCAACTTGGTTAAACGACCTAAATGGTGGGTTTTTATGTCAAAGTGTTCATACATGTCATCAAAAAACTTTGTCCAGGAAACATACCCCTGGCATTTCAATTCCATTGCCATTATTTCCATCATTATAGATCCAAATAGATAACATTTTAATGAAGCTTGGTCAACTCATCAATAATTCCATGCATGGAAAAATAATGTTCCATCTTAGTCACACAAGCTGTT
Source organism: Picea mariana (assembly GCA_032191745.1). Classification (NCBI taxonomy): domain Eukaryota; kingdom Viridiplantae; phylum Streptophyta; class Pinopsida; order Pinales; family Pinaceae; genus Picea; species Picea mariana. The sequence continues at coordinate 28,398 of JASDQU010101146.1, read as the reverse complement.
GGATCCGAGCCATCAAATTTGTTCACATCAACTCTAGGAAGACAGGGGTCATGATATAGGGAGTTGGAATGAGAGTGTATAAGTTGGTTGGATTTAACATCTTCAACATGGAGAGGTGGGTCCAAGGAGGAAGGACCATGTAATTTTTTCATTAATTGTTTGAGAGTGGAATTGGTTTCATCAGTTCGGTTATTGAGTTGTTTATGGATGTAGTCCACTTTGGCATCAACGACATAAATGTCATAATTCCATTTTTGATTGGTTTTATCTTGGTGAATGGGAGCCATTTAGGGATGAAGGGTGCATTCATGGACACAAAATAAAATAAGTGATATATACCACTATGATAAGTGAAACCAGATGAAGCCAATGGAGTAAGTGGTAAATAAGGGTGTCGATAAGGGGATGGGTCCATGGGAAAAAATGGCTTAAAACTGATAGGTATCATGATAATTAGGGAGAAGAGGGGAATACAATGAGATAGGTCTCAGATAATGGTGCAGGAAGGACCTAAACATTTGTTTTACTCGTATAGAATTATACTCCGACCTGAATAGTACTATAGTGTCGAAATGCCCAAATTATTAACAGGTAAAAATGTGTAGTAATTTTGCAACCAGAATGCAAGGGTAAGGTTGCACAACCAAAATATCCTCTATGTTCCTTGTTTGGTATGTTCCCCTTGGTTATGGATTTCAGGGTTCCTACAAACAAGGGTTTACTTTGTGTTATGGCTCTTTGATATACGTGCGAAGTTGAACAATAGTACTCGGCCCAATATCTCAAGGAACCAACTAAGGAGACTCGACCGTACCCTTATCCATACTATGATATTACCTAGGTACTAGAGGGTATCTTCGTGAGTGTTTTTATTGGTGGAAATATAACATTCAAGCGATCAATCGATTGATTTAGGGCTAGTTTTAGGATACCTAGGGGGATATTGATATACCTAGCGATACGTGGGAGTGATGGTCATATACAGATTCTTTCTGATGCGGTAGTGCTCGAAGGGTACCAACATGGGTTACAAATGTGTCCAACAGGGAGAAACCTAGTTTCGAGTATCCCCATACAACATTATGTATTTCCTACATGAAGTCACTAAATCACAATTTTACTCACTGAATGACAGAGCTTTGTTCTTTAAATTATCTGGTAGTACACATCTTTACCTTGAAAAAAGATAACCTACAATTCCTACCTAGGAAAGTGTTATGATACCACTTGTTAGGTACCAGATCTATTATATTAAACCAAAAACAAAAATATTGCAGAAAATACCAACAAAACAACAAACTGTAGAGAACCACAACACCAGAATGATACCTTTATTGATAGAAATCAATGCTCACGTGCCTCTTCAAGGGGGAAACCTCGAACATATCATTTCTCTATTACAATAATTCTCAAGACAAAGCTTTCTCATGCCTTCTACTCCTATTTATACTAAATATATCTTCAAAAGAACAATCTAGAGGAAGATCTTTCTAGAAGCGAAAGCTTCTATTAAGTCTTATTACATTATCCCTATTCACATTATTAACTAGGCCTTATTTATTAATATCAGTTTCTATTACATAGAAAATATATTGTTCTACCTATGTGAGGGATTAAGGAGGTTAGGTCCTATTGAGGGGTCCAATAACCTTTGACTCAACAGTAGGAACCAAACCTGCCTTAGAGGCCCAATTAGACTCTGCAGTGTTTGATGAGTGGAATGATTCTCTGGATCTTTCGATCTGGCCAATGTACCAATGAGATTTACTAGTCATTGACATGGTATCTTTCTATGAAAGTTCCTCCTTCAGGTTAAACGATTCTCTTTTTGTATTTTTTATTATTAGATGAGTCTGATAAAATAAGGGGGTGATGATATAAACCAACTGATAGAGGAAAATATTAACTACTGAAGAATGTTGAGCTTGGGATAACCCTCGTGCTCTAGCGTGCAGACAATGATATTCACACCTATTACAAGTCTAGTAATAATACGTTAACTTGTTGGTATTTCAACACTGTCCGAGATAAAAATTATGAAAATAAAACATGCATGCAATAAAGATAAGCATAAGAAAAATAGTTTCCTTAGCTCTACCATCAATCACATATTAACATAATGATTCGATTTTCATCATTTAGAACAAAAGAATTGTTTAAAGTATTGAAAATATATCTTATCAATAGATTAAAAAAATCTTACTCCTTACAACATCAACAACTAAATTCAAAGATGGAAGTAGTTCCTCCTCAATCCAATCGCACAACTTTTTTGATGAAAATAAAAATTTTTTCTCGCTCTAAACAAAACTTCTTAATTAAAGTTGCTCAAAAATAATTTCTTACAATTCTCAAAAAAGAGGGTCTTTCCCCAAAACCATTGACCCCTTCCCATGAGGTCGATCCCATTATTTATAAAGAATCACTAACTTAAAATAACTACCAAATGTTTGTGTTAAGTAAAACAAAAGAATGACACATGGCGCTTGATCTCTTTGTTTTCTTGAGATTGTCTAGTGGTTCTACTAGAGTGGATGATTATTCTCGTACTCTGACCACTTGAAGAAGAGATCCTCACATGTGTTAGCATACGAGAATCTCTGTTGGTCCATTGGGGCTGAAAGGGTTTCCTTTATCTCTATTGCCCATTCTCTATAGCTGATCATGTTGGCACTTAAACACTGTAGTACTGCACGAGCCTTGATTGGGTGTTCCATAAACTTCTTTACCTGACCTAGTGTCTTGCTTGCCACTTGTGCGATCTCTGCTTCCCATGCTGAATCTTGTTTTGCATGTCATTTGAATATGTCATGCAAATCGACAAAGTATTCAGGTGAGACAAACTCTGGAAGGTCAATGTCTTTCATCTCCCAATTGATCTTCTCCCAACATTTCTTGCACTTGGCCCACATTTCTTGTATCTTTCACTGAGGTTCCTGGACCATACTTACCCAGTATTTAACTACCTTTCTGATTCGGGAGATGTTGTTATCCATCAACACTCATATGCCATGCTCTTTCGCCTCTCGACCTTTATGTACTGCATTGATATAATTAATTTGCTCCACAGCCTAGTATGCCTTTTCATACAATCTCTCCATGTCTTTATAGGTTTCCAGCCCCATGAGAGTGTCTTCTTGAAAATTGGCTATGCACATGGTGAAGAGATTTATTTCTCTTGTGAATTGCGTGTATGCTTCTAGGAATTCACTCTTCAGGAAAACTGTTTCTTGTGTTGAGTCCTAGAAATATTTTGATAGATGGCGCAGATGATCCATATCCTTCTTTGTGGAAGCCAACTCCTTTTTGTTCCATATTGATCGATCCAGTGTGGCATCGATTATATCCATTCCCATGCGGATTATCTCAGTTGTCTTTGAATTTTCTGTGTTGAGCAACGTTTCTTCTGTGGTTATGAGAAGTGTGATATCCAGTGTTAGCCTCCTTTTCTTTGTTGTCATTCTCATTATATCTTTCCTCTTTCTGTCATAAGAAATTTCCTATATATCGGTGACCTCATCCACAGGCTCAAGGATCTATTGGTCTCCCCAGGTCAGAGTGTTTCCCAAGATTCCTATCGTATATATTTGTTCTAGGATTGGCTCTTGTACTTCTTTGATAGTGAAAACTTATGTATAGTCTAGTGAATTGAACTCCTGCTGGTGTTCGTCGACTGGTGGAGTGTTATACTTAGATGGGGATATGGTCATAGGCTCAACACTAACTTGGTGATCGGATGTTGAGGTGCCGATATCTAGCTGCTGCAATTCCTCTTCTTGTTCACCAGAGCCTAGCTCATCCTTGGAGTTGTCTTACAGAGTCCCCAATAGGTCGATAAAATCAGTGTCTAGGATACTCTCGGTCTCATGGTTTCCCTGTAGAGGGTTTAGAATCAAAGCATAGGGAGTTGGAGAAGATGTTCCCCCCGATTCTTTCTCCTTTGCGATTGGTATTGGAGTTATAAGCGAGACCTACAAGATCTCTTTATCATCATAGATGGTAATCAAATCAAAGAGAATGTTAGGCACACCTATTTCACCTAATGTTCTTGGAATATCTTGTTGGGATGGAATAAACATTGGTGATATGGATTGTGGTGAGAAAACTATGGGTTTTTCTGGATTGGTGGTCCCCTCTAATGGGGTTGATTACGAGCCATTTAAATCCTCTCTGATGTTGATTGTGTCGGGCAGGGTGATCCTTATAGGTTCTAACAGTTGGGGATCATTTTCTGACCTTTGGATGACTCTTTGAGATTCTTCTAACAACAACATCCCCCTCCTCTGTGCCTTTTTGGTTTCTACTGCTCTATTCTCTTCCCTAACCCCTAAGGGATTCTTGAGCCCTATGTTCTATCGTTTCAACTTGCTCATCCATAGTCATCGCCTTAAATCTAGTCATATTTGGGTTAGATTTTCTCTGTAGCACCTCCTCCCAGTCCTAAGAACAATCTGTAAATATTTCGTCTTCAAACTTATCATGTGTGTATGGCTAGTAGGAGGAGACTTGTGACACATGCTGAAGTAGTAGGCCTCTAGGGTCATCTTTGCAAAATCTCCCTATTGGGAATCTGTATTCCAACTGGCTCAAACCCTCTTATTTATATTGCACAGTATCCTTCACCATGTAAAACCCTATATGGAAACCATAGGGTATGAATGCTCACTTCTTGTCTTTAACTAGAGTGGCATTATAGCCCTGCAGGATGGTTTGGTAATATATTTATCCCACGACGAGCCGGTCTGGGACGTGAACGAGGAGTAAATGTGGTGCACCGGTGGCCCCAAACACCCTAATATAAGTGGTGGTTTCCTCTAGGTACCAGTTGCCTACTTTTGAGATAATTTTCTTGGCTGTTGTCGAAAGTCTTGGGCATTCTTTCTTAAAAATAATAAAATAGATCGCAACTATAAATTCATCGCAGATAAGAGCATTGGATTTTTTGTACGTGTTTTCCCACAGAATGTTGAAGTAGGCATGTACAAGTAGCTCAACTAAATGATAGCTGAGATTAATGCCCATGAAGACGTTCCTTGCACAGATTACATCTAGTAGGTACGATGCCATGTGAAAAGCAGACATTTCTCCATCCTTTGGTGTCTAGGCCTGCAATATATTGTTGCTCAATTATTTTGAAATGATTGCTCCCCAATTGAAGTGTCTCCCATAGATGGCCACAATGTATGCTAGGGGCATCCATGCCTCTGAAAAATTGACACAATCCTTTTTCCCATACAATCAACATATTAGAGACATTACATAAATGTATGGCTCCCTTAGGTTTGTTGTTCCATACCAATCATTTCTCCAGTTTGTGAATTTTTTTTCTTCCTTCCACTATGAGGCCATTAATATGCTGGTTTCATGGAAATCATATAATTTTACTATGAAATCAGTGTTTAATCGCTCCTCCAGGTCCATGAGCTTGTAGTATTTATGGACTTTCATCAAGAGAAAAACACCGACGCATCCACCATTCTCATAGTTGACTAGGCACTTCAATGCATCTGTATGGTCGATTATCCAACCCAGGGTCTCAATACAGGGCAAGACCGAGGTTTGACAAGCTACCATATGTAGGCATGACTGTTGGATGTTCATAAAAACCTATTCGTCAAGTGTCCTTACATCCGGGTCACTGTGGGGGATAAATTCCAGGTAATCTTCTCGGTTAATCCTATTGAACAAATATCCCCACTGCAGGAGCATTGTCTTTGACCCAGTGCTCTCCTATGTGTCGCCAAATGTAGGGGGATAGGGAAATGACTTCTTAGTAGACGTTATGATGATTGACTACGCTTTAGTAGAAAACTCCAACTGCCTCGCAGCACCAGGAGAAGATCCTTCACCAACCTCTACTCTTTCAATTTTGGTTCCCTTGGCAAGTGTCTAGTCATTGGCTTCCTTGGAGGCATTTTCCTTCAGAAAGAGAAGACTTAGACATTGTCTTGCAGATATGATACTGACATATAAATAAAATGTGACCGCCAAAATGATAAGATCAATACATACCTCTTCTTTTCACTATCTTAACTTGGTTTTGAAATTTGGAGAATCAAGTGCAACTCTTGAGATGCTCTTTTTGCTCCTTTGACTGCTCTGAGAAAGAGAAACTTGTGTACATAATGTTGGGGTTTGAAACTTTATTATTAATTCAAAAACAAAGAATACTTACCTTGTCGCATATGTTCTTCAATTTGGGGCGTAAATCCGGTTTTACACAATTCGTCACCAAGATCCGCATTATGGTCGGGATTAAATGTGGTCGTAGGCTGGCGGCGTAGGAGTAAGCTACGTTGTGGTTCATCGAAAATTTCAAATTCTCATTATTCAGTCGACGTGAAGGAAATCAATGTATACAGAGAGAAACATTAATTGGCCTATTAAATGATAGAATTTGATCTTATGTTGTGCTGAAAATGTCCCATCATTATGCTAATTTGAATGAGTGGATCGGGGGTCGACATTTTTCTTAGACAATGTTCGTTGATATATTTTGGAAAAATCTCTGATGCCAATCCATCTGTCCATAAAACACTTATGTAGAAATGTTGTGCTGGAAGTGCAACTAGGACACAAGGAATATAAGGTGACTTGGGATGAATCTAGGTCCTTACAAATTGCCTACATGGAAAAGACACGTAGCGTTTGAATTTGGCTTCTTCGCCTAAGATTTTATTCAGAATCGAGGATTTTCGTTAGATATGCACTTTGAAAAATAGGTCCTATCCCATCGATGTTAAAGAAGTATCGAGGATAGATGACCAACAAGATGTTGAAACAAGTGTTCATGTATTACCCCCCTCGAAACTTGTCAATGCCGAAAATGCATTAGTGATCGGTGCTCGACTATGTGTCAACACAAAAATTTCCACAATTTAAATATTTGAGATTTCACAGAATCTGACTAATACATCAGTAATTGGTGATTGAAGGTTTTTATGGCCCATGTTAGTGTTTTTCCCTTTCATATTTCACCAATGCCGATGGGATATCCACAATTTTCGGAAAACTTCTTTGCAAACATAGTTATCAATCAGTGCACTCCTCCTTATTTTTCCCGATGTTGATGATACATCGACGATCGACGATTATCATTGCTACATGGTCATTTTATTGCTTGAATTTCTTCGATGATGAAAATAGGTGCGTGGGTCACAATTTTAGCTGTGAATTCTTAGTTAAAATTCTAAGTTCTTTTTAGAGAAAAAGTTTCAATTCAATAGGTCCAAATAAATCCAAATGTGATCGATGATGAGACATGGAAACAAAACTTAATTATCCCTACACAATAGACTCAATTCAGAAAGAAGAAAAAAAGAAAAAAAGTGGTACCCAAAAGAGAAAAAATTTCAAAAAGCTTTTAGGGTGTGTTGAGCGCTCAACAAATGGCAATTCTCTAGGAAAAAACAGAATCTCTACTCCTTCATTCATGCTTAGATTGTGCAGAAGCTAGTTGAGAAACTAACTAGCTTCACTTTCATCAGATTATTTCCTATCCATGCGTGTACAACTTCCTAGTTTCATGAATCCAGGTCTACCTATGGAGTTCATCTCTTTTCCCGCCTTTGTTCCTCTTGACCATGACCCACGCCCCTATTTGACAATATCCGGGTAAGGCATTCACTGGCTCCAGGCTATTTTAGTTATCATTATTCCCTCACTATGGTGTTTCTTCACTGCCAACAAGCATCCATAGCCCCAAAGGAGTCACCTCGACATCACAAACCTTGCTCTGCTACCAGCGAGAATCCATAGCCCTGATAGACTCACCCTGACTTCAAAGACCTTGCTCCACTACCATTGAGTGTCCATAGCCCCGATGGAGTTATCTTCATACCCTCTTCGACTTTGCACTCCTTTTAATATGATTGATTTTCTTTTGGAAGAAATGCCACGAGTGATTTGGAGAGGAGGACTTTTGTTATCTGCAAGGTGAATTTGTTAAGGTGAAATTCTTCTTATCTCTTTCTAGAGGTACATGTGATCCTTTCCAATTATCCATATTTCCATTTGGGATTTATCAAACCACCAGGTGGATATTTCATCACTTACCAAGGTTGTGTGTTTTGCAAAGACAAGATATAGATCTCATTTAACAAATTTCTATTTTCCCAACCTCTCTTATGTTGCACGTAAGCGTAAGTCAGGAGAAGAATTTGTTGCACCATATTTATTAAAGTGGACCACTACTTTATGGAACACAACTTAATTACAGGAAAATAGAAAGAAAAATAAAATACAACAATAAAGAGGAATTTGCAATTAGCCTACCCTAAACCTACACATTTATCTTGATCAGAATATATGCTAAAAGAAACATGAAAAATACATTTCTTTTTTTTAACAGAAGTATTTTTTTAGGGATTGGCCATTTACTGGGAGGGTGTCGAGTTCCCCCCTCATATTTTTCAACCGATACGTTCCTGCCCCAATTTTATCGGATACCTGAAAAGGTTTGATCCATAGATTTTGAAATTTCGAATGCTTTCCCTTAGGTTCGTTTGTTCTATCCCATTTCAGGACTAAGTCTCCTACTTAAAAACTCTTATCTTTGGCCTTATGCATGTCAAACCATATTTTTACTATCTTTTTATGAGTGGCGAGCTTAGATTTATCTTTCTCCCTTTCCTCTTCAAGCATGAGGAGGGTATCAATTCTTTGTTGAATAACTGATGTGGGTTGTCCTCTTGAAGCCTGAGCAAGCTATCGTGATGGAAGATACAACCCATTTGGGAGAATGGATTATTGTCTGTATACCAGAAAGTATGGAGAGTTTCCTATAGCTTCCTTGGGTGTTACTCTATCTTCCCATAAGGAATTATGAAGCAAGATATGCCAATTCCTCTGATTGTCTGCAACTGTTTTCTTCAAGATCGTCACTAGGTTTTTATTAGTTGATTATTCCACCCTATTTCCTTCTAGTTAGTAGTTTGCAGAGTATCTTATTATGATCCCTTTGTCCAAAGTGAACTATGTTAATAGATTAGAAGAAAAGTAGGTAGCATTTTAAAAAATGCGAATGGAAGGCATCCCAAACCTTGTGATCAATTGTTGTTCTATGAATTGGATTACAACCTTTTCATTCACATCAGTCAGAGGGATGGCCTTTGTCCATCTTGTGAAATAATCTGTAGCGATCAGTATATATTTATGTTGTTTTTGAAGGATTCAGATTAATGTCCCCTATGACATCTAACCCCCATTGCTCAAACGGTCTAGATATGGTTACTTGTTGGAGTGGGATAACTTCCATGTTTTGTCTACGAACACTCATTTGACAAGATTTACAATTTTTAGCATATGTATGAGCGTCCCTAAATAAAGTAGGCCAGTAATAACCAACTCTTAATATTTTGTGAGTTGTGCTATCTCCTACAAAGTGTCCACCTGCAGGACCATCATGGAGCTCCCTTAGAACCTTTTTTGCTTCATGTTCGAGAAATCTTAGGAGTACTCCATCATAATTTATGCAGAAAAGTATTGAATTTATGAGGTGATATTGTGCAAATATTAGCTTGATAGTTCTCCTTTCCTTACAGTTTAGTTTTTTGGGGAAAGTCTCATGATGTAGGAGGTAAATCAAGTTTCCATACCAGGATTCTTGCCCTGGGGGAATGTATAAATCTTCACTGCACCATAATGCTAATTCATTCTCCCACCCGAGGTCTTCATTTATTAGATCTTGGGCTTCTACGACCAGTTTACACAATCCTTGTCCCTTAACTAATTTGGCAGGTTTTATATCTAGATAAAATTCTTGGACAACTTCCATCCAATTTCCCCTTCTCTATCCCATATCATGTTGAGTGAATAGAGATCAGACTTTGGGATGAGGCGCAATGACTTTGGTGTGATTTTTGAGGATGTAATATAAAAAATATTTCACTTCTTTGTATACTGCATAAGCTTGTTTGTGTATAGACGGGTAGTTCAGTTTGGCTTCTTGGAGATTAGTGCTCATAAATGATACTAGTGCCTCATTGTTGTCATCATCTTTTGGGTCAATATTGCAGCCAAGGGTTGGTTGGAGGTGAAATTATAGAGGAAAAATATTTACTAAAATCTAGACTTCACAGCACCGGAGCTTGAGAGATTGCAATCTTGATATTGTTGAAGGCATATTTTCCCTCATCATCCCATTTAAACTATGCATCCTTGTGAATCATGTTTTGTCAGGTTTTGACAGTTTTAGCGAAATCGGGCGTGAAATTCCTCACAAAGTTAATTTCCCCAAAGAAGGATTGCATAGCCCTTTTTTTATGGGGTAAGGGGAGTTGAGCTAGTGCCTTTATTTGTTTGAGGTCTACATGAATTCCTTCTTGAGATATAATATGACCTATTAGTTTCCCTTCCTCTACACCAAAGATAGTTTTCTTAGGGTTCAAAGATATTCCATATTTCCTACACCTTTCAAAAATATGGGTTAGATGTTGGATGTGGTCTTCTTTGTTCTTTCAATACACAACCACGTCATCCAAATATACTACTACACACTTGTTAATTAATCCCTGAAAGGATACGTCCATGGCCCTTTGGAAGTTTTCCTCTACATTAATCAACCCAAAGGGCATGCGTTTATATGCAAAAGTTCCCCACTTGGTTCAGAAGGTAGTCTTCAATCGGTCTTCCTATGAAACTAGGACCTGGTTATTACCTGAGAAACCATCTAGAAGAGAAAAGATTTCAGAGGAAAACACAGTCTGCAAGACTTGTTCCATGGATGGGACTGGGTAGTTATGCTTTTCTGATGCTCTGTTAAGGTTTCTGGAATATACACACAGACGAATCTCCCCAGACCTTTTTCCTGACAGGAACCAAATTTGCTACCCAAGCAAAGTGTCTAACCTAAAAGATAATCTTAGCATATAACAATTTCTTCATTTCTTGATACATCAAGGGTTCAAAAGATGGATGGTACTTTCATAATTTTTGTTGGAAAGGTTTTATCCCAGGTTTCAATGGGATTGTGTGTTTTATAATGCGAGTATCATATGTTTTCAGTTCCTTGTAAGACCATGAAAAGATATCCTCGTATTCCTTAAACAATTTGATATAAGATTTCCTATATGATTTGGATACTGTCTTACCAATTTTCACGTTCTTGGGGTTCTCAAGGGTGCCTCAGTTTATAGTTTCATGTAAAGGGCATGAGCTCCTTGTTTTTGCATTCTTCGGCCCCTTAAACCTTTCTCTTAAGTTGAAGAGATCTTCCATACTAGCCACCCCTTTAGGTATCAAGTGAAATTTGGGATGATCATCAGCGTGGTCTTTTCCCCTTTTCTGTTGGTGGGATTCTGTTTCTGCTAGTTTCTCTTGGAATACCTCATCATTAATAGACAAATCTTTAAAATTCTCTTGATTAGTTAGAAAATCTACAATCTGTTCATCTCCTTCAAAAACCTTCCAATTAGAAATATTGTTGGGTATTGATGGTTTGTAGAGTAGTTCTAGAATGAACTTGGAGGCTTCATAGTCTTATAAAGGGGATAACCTTGAGGCTGCAGTGTCTAGGGAATCAACAAGTGTGTTTTTCTCCCTGGGAACAGAGGTAATGTTGAAAGCCTCAAAATTGTTTATCAAGCTGTGTACCATCTGCTGATAACTCTTTAAGTGAGGGGAATTGAAATTTATAGTATTCTTTACTTTCCTGACAACTATTTCAAAATCTCCAAATACTTTCAGTTCCTTGATGTCCAAGTCAATGGATTTATTCATCCCCTAGACTAGGGATTCATATTCAACAGTATTGTTGGTGCATTCAAATTCTAACCTGCAGGATAAGAAATTTTGTTTCTCTTTCGGTTCGATAAGGATGCACCCTGCTCTTGATCCTTCTTGTGATTTAGAGCCATCAAAGTACATGGTCCACATCATAGGCGAGGGGTTTCCTATTTCTACATGGTTGATTGTTTCTTCAATTTCAACCTCCTGGGCCACTACTTTCATCAGGAGTTCTTTATGGGTCATACTTTTTTCCAAGACCACTAACGAATCTATCTGAAAAACCATTTCAGATGTTTTATTGGATGGTATATTAGATTTCTAAGGAGAAATATTACCGAAATCAAAATCACAATAACAATTACCTAACACAAGAAAATCTGTTGACAAGGGTTCGTTAGGTATCTCTAAATCGGTGATAGTACGTTTAAGATATCTCTCTCTGTCAATACTGATCATGGTTGGATGTCCTTTTACTGGAAACCAGAGGTGAGACTAGTCAGTACTAAAATATCCGTTTAATTTCTCATACCAGTCCTGATTAAGAAACATGCTATAAGACTTTGGGATGTCTACTAAGATTATGTCAATTATTTGGACAAACTTGGGGTGAGTAGAAATCATTATCATGACATCTCTCAACTCCCCAATGAAATTTAATTGGTTTCTCTCCAATTGTATAACATGTTTATCACTTTTGAGCGGGGTAGCATTCAATTTCTTGCAAATTGATAATGGCATGGCATTTGAAGATGCCCCTGAATCAACTAGGCAATTATGTAAATTTCTATTGAAAACCTCAAAGGTTAGAAGGAAAGGAGGAACAAAAAGTCTCTCCCTTTTATCTAGGGAAGATGCGTTCAAATTTGGTTTATTCGTTGAATCTGCAGGGGAAGACACATTCCCGTGATCAATTCATTTCACAGGGGTATCTATTAAATTCAAGGCTTGTAATAAGAAATCCTTTTGTTGGGCGATCATGCACATGTCCATGAACGACACATTAGCCTTCAAATTCTTTAAGTCTTCTAGTATGTTGTAGTCCATCTTAGGTGTTTCTCATGTGTGTATGTTTATATGGTT
>JASDQU010101145.1:625678-635981 GCA_032191745.1 Picea mariana | reverse complement strand
CTATAGATTAGTATATCATCAAAAAATACTAACACAAATTTTCGAAGGAAGGGCTTGAAAATGGAATTCATCAACCCTTGGAATGTGGAAGGTGCATTTGTAAGGCCAAAAGGCATGACCAAAATTTCATAATGGCCTTCATGAGTTCAGAATGTTGTTTTTGGGATATCTTATTCCTTCATTCTAATCTGATGATACCCTGAACGAAGATCCAAATTTGTGAAATAGATTGGCCCATGTAGTTCATCTAACAATTCATCAATTACGGGAATGGGAAACTTATCTTTAATAGTGATCTTGTTGAGCTCTCTATAATCCCTGATCCATCTTTCTTGAATACCAATACCACCGGTGCAGAGTAAGAACTTTGGCTAGGTCTAATAATGCCAGCCTCTAAGATTTCTTCAACCATGCGCTCAATTTCACTCTTCTAGGCATAAGGGTATCTATATGGCTTGATGTTAGGAGGAACACTCCCAGGAATTAGGTGAATATCATGATCATGATTTTTAGTAGGTGGAAGACCTTTGGGAATGTCTTCAAATACTTTGGAATGCTTATCAATGATCCCTTGGAGATCTAGAGGAATAGATGGCTTAGATGTTTGAACATCTAGTGAGAATAGTTGCGCAATAACAACTTGATGCCCCTTTTTCAATAATTTTGTTATGCCATTAGAGATTATCACCTTACCGGGTTTCCCTGTGATACCTCTTAACTCAATTTATTTTCCTTCCAATGAAAATTTCATGAAAAGTTATTGAAAATTAAAAACCATTGTTCCTAATGATTGTAACCATTGGATTCCTAGTACAACAACAACACAACCCATGGGTATAGAAATCTTCGGAATATTCATTACATATTCCCCCATAATAAGATTGATCTTATTGCATTTTCCTAAGCAATTGGTAGTTCCTCCATCTGCAATCATTACTTGAAACTCTTGTGCTAGATAAACAAAGCAATTGAGATATTTGGCTATTTTATAGTGAATGAAATTATGAGTACTACCAAAATCAATTAGGACTATCACCTTTTTCTTTTCTATATATCCTTCAATCTTGAGAGTTTGAGGAGTGTTAATTCCATCGAATGCATTACACAATATCGCGGGATTCAACTCTTCAGACGAAATTGCTTCTATGTTTTCACCTTGAGATGGTTCTTGTTTTTCTTCCTCTTCACAATTTATGTAGAATAATTTCTTCTCACCACACCTATGTCCCTTACTGTACTCGCTATCACAATTAAAGCATAAGCCTTTTGCTTTTATTTTCTCCAATTGTTGAGGTGTCAACCTTGTAGGCTGAGTTGTTTTAGAAGAAGGAGCATTATTCTCTCTACAGATGTTAGGATTGGTCCTTCTAGTAGCCATAGCCATATTTTTACTTTCAACATTTCTTTCCACCCTAAATGCATTCTCCAATGATTTGGGTTCCCAAAGGTGAACCTCATGTTGAATGCTATCCTTTAAATTTCCTATGAATACATCAATAAAGTGCTCATCTAGAATATTTTTTACCTTTATATTTAATCTTTGGAAGTTATCAATGTTCTCTGTAACTGAACCCTTTTGCTTGAGATTTATCGATTGGCTAAAGAAGGTATTGCTCCTTGTATCCTCATACTGTGGTATCATTTCTTCTGTGAAAATTGTCCAAGTGACGAGTGATTTACGAGAACAAAGCCATTGATACCATACAAATTGATTGGGTTCTAAATATAAAGAAGCAATTCATAACTATTGTATATGTGGCACATTATGTAGATCAAATAATTGCTCCATCTGAAGTATCCATGTGATAGGGTCCTTGCCATCAAACTTCCTCATATCAATCTTAGGAACGTGGTTGGTCTTCAACCCAAAGTTGGAGTTTCTCTATTCTTGATTCACCTTCCTTGTGTCCTCATCATGAATTTCATGGGATACATTTTCACTTTCACGTTTCCAATCTATTAGGAAAATCTTCATTCCTTCCATGATATCCCCTTTTAAACCATCCATCTTAGTATTTATTGCCTCCAACTTAGATTCCATCTCTTGTAGTTCATATTTTGTTACTGTCTTCTTTTGTAAATCATTTATGTCCCTACGCATTTCTTCACCTTCATCAAGAGTCCAAGTAGGATTGTCTGGAGGATTATTTGGTTTAGAAGTTCCCCTTTTTGGTCGCATGTTGGCCAAGTATCACTTTAAACCTTGATTTTGAGGTGGTTCTGCTAGACAATCTTCCTTTTATTGTATCTCCAAAATTTTGGCACTTATGAGTATGAAATTTTCTTTTTTGTAGGTCTTTGATATTTTTTCTCTGCAATTCCATAGGTCTTATCAAAGTTGGATGTGCCAAGTGGAATTTACGGTAACTTCCCCACAAATTGCTGATTTTTTTCCTTTCCAGGAGATCTCACTTGTATTGTGTGCACCACACAAAATAATTGATATAAAATTCTGAAACTTGTACCATAACTACTATGGGTTATCTAATATCCAATGCAACTAGTCTCACTCAATTTGGATACTCTAGGAAGAAGTTATGATTGTTTTACCTGAAACACCTTCTTGAAACTAGTCAATAGGACTAGTCAGATACCCTATCTTCCATAGGGTGTATCTACAAATTTAAGATGAACCAGAAGCTAAACATGTTACCATAGATACCCTACTAATATTTGTGAATGGCCTTCGTAGTTCAGGGTCTGAAACATTACAGAAAACATTTTATAGGAAAATTCCACAATGTCTCAATTCAGGATGATTTCATAACCCTATATTAGAAAGGTTGTATCTCTAAAAGTATAAGGCCTCAAGAGTTGAAATTTTAATCCAACGTACCTTGATCCGTCTACTAAATATTCTTCAAGACGTTCCTTCTGAATCGTTGTAGAAAAAATATTATGTAAAAAATTCCAAGGTGTCTCAGATATAGCATCGAAACCCCAAGACCTTGAGCTCTTATACCATATGTTAGGAACCAAATATCAATATAGCATAGAAAAACCTCAGAATAAGTACTCAACGCCTTGAAAAAGAGAGAAATTCAGATAATAATCCTCTTCAAGGGGGAAACCTCCTTATGCCCAGATAAATGTTCAAATCCAAGATGATTCCAAATGAAAATGTCTCCTTGGTATATATAGGAAACTAAGAGGTATAATTACAACTAATAGACTAAAGCCAACATAAATAAAATAACATTACTAATGTAATGTGCCCCAATTAAGGGGTAATGAGCCACTATTTAGGGCTTAACATATGATGACATGTTATTTTGTTGTATTGACATAGACAGGTGTTATTGACTGGGTTTTTCTAAGTGTGCAGAACTTTGGACCTCGACGATGCAGAGGCATCGATGAAACCCCTTGGACTCTGGATCGAGTCAGGGAGTGGACTATTGGGTTTTGATTATTGTTGATATGAAATATGCACATCTGATTAGATTTTATGATGATTGATTTTATTTCTAACATGATTCGTTGATGATGCATGATGACGATAGCTTTCCGACCAGACTCACATGTGGATTAGAGAGGTCATGCACGACAACCAAAGACCTTGAGGGAGAGGTGTGGACAAAATCCCTACCACATCCTACTAGAACTCTCGTCGTCGCTCGAACTGTAGGTTAATGATTACCTAGTTCGAGAAGACCCATGATACCATGAGGGAAGACTGCAATAGTCACTCACGATGATTCTAAGGGGCATGTAATAAGGCATGAGACTTATTCCTTAGAGGCCCTTAGTATTCCACAAGATCACCTAGCGGAGGATTGACTCAAGGGGCTTTTGATGTCTACCAAGTCATTCAAGAGGTGAGTGGAACCGTTGGAGCACTTAGTGCATCCTGAAGAGTACGTCGCGCAGGAAAACCGAAAGAGGCTAGTGGCACCCTCGGAGCGCATAGTGCGTCCTAAAGGGAAAGTCACGCAAGAAAATGGAAAGAGATGGGTGGCACCCTTGGAGCACGTAGTGCATCGTGAAGGGCACGTCGCGCAAGAAAATGGAAAGAGGAGAGTGGCACCCTTAGAGCACCTAGTGTGTCCTAAAGTTCACATAACAATTTCAATAGATAAGTGAATAAACCTAGATGGCCTTAGAACGAATGATGTGACAAGAAATATTTAAAAACAATTTCCCTAATAAAAATGTCACCCAGCCTAGGAAATTAAAATCTAGGCCTGAGTAATACTTGTGCTAAAAAAATAATTTAATCATAATGAAACATGTGACGAGAAGGGCATAACCAATTCAATTAATTTTTTAAAATCAAATTATTTTGAGGGATTAAAGTTTTAAAAGGGAAATGATTGTTTGTTACATATGCTAATTAAAATCTATTAATTAAAAAGAAAAAGGGGAAAAAGGTAATTTTCTACACTTGCTAATTTGAGTTTTAGATAAAAGGGAAAAGACGGAAACTTAAAAAGAATTAGGAAACTAAGGAAAAAAGGGGGAAACATAAAGAAAAGGGGAAACAAAAGGATAAAGCAGAATTACTGACTTAGTAAGGAATCTTGCCTTTAAGAACTTTCTAAATATGAACTCAACTAGGAATTTAGTAATGGCATACATCATTTGGAATGTGTAAGGGAATATGGGGACACCAAAGAGCGATTTTATGAATGATTTGTGGGTGAGGGAAATAGGAGTAAATAATTAATTAATGAAATTAATTTCTGGTGCAACTAAGGGGATGGGTGACGTGTACAGGGGACGATTTTTCTGAATTAATTTATCAAAAATTAAATTAAATGGGAATTTGGGCAATAAATCACTTAGAAACTCTATATAAAGGATGGAGGAGGAGGAGTATGGATCTCTTATTTTATGTGTAATGTTACGCTACAAAATTTTTGACTTGACTGACTTATCTTGTGGGAGTTGGGATACCCATCTCGGGTACAAGTGGTAGCTCGACCTTTCAAAGCGAGATGGTTGCTAGTTGTTCTTTGTTTTTAGTATGTCGCCCATTTTTAGCTCGGGGGGATAAGGGGAAAGAACAGTACCCCTAGCATTGGTTGAGAGGTACCAGTGAAGTCACATCAGTCGGCAAGTAGGAGCTACACAGAGCGTGCGGGACAACGACTCAACGCTGTCACCTTGGGTAATGGTACACATGTTTTTATTTTGCATGGTATATTGTTATTGATATTGTGCTTTCATTTATGTACTTTGATTGGGTAAAGAAAAAAGTTTTACTTAGCGTTTTTAATCGAGAACTTAAAATCATCATAGTTTTACGCTCGCTGCATCTATTTGATCTCCTTGGCCACCATTCCTTGATTGTTATGATTGTTCTGTTTGTTTTATTGATTATTTGAATATTTTTTTCTTTATCTTTCATCCCCATCCCTAGATCGTCATTCCATGCCTGAGCAGTCGACCAGGAGCCTAATCGACAGTCATCACCTCAATGCATAACGACCTATAGATTCTAATGTCTTGCTTTTATGTGCATGGATAATGAGTGAAGAATGTTTTTTCCCAGCTGTCTACCCCTTTCTCATCTCTGCGTTGATTTATTCATTGCCAAATGATTGACCTTGTGCCTTCTTGTGATTAGTATATCTGTGTTTTTGTGTGATTATCTCTGCGATTTCTTGGTATAACCTCTGTGATTTTATTGATAAACCCCAACACTTGTTGGGTATCATCTCTGCGATTTTATTAATGAATCCGAGTACTTGGATTGGTCTTTTGACAACGTTTTGTTTTGTCGTGGCTGTTGTTGTAACATATATTGACTTCATTTTAATTGTTGAATAAACCACTAAATGCTTCTAGTTGAAATCGTTTATACTATTGAAATAAACCCTTTAGAGTTATCTATGGTAAATAGTTGTACTATCATCAGTAAATCGTTTATATGCGTCCACTTTGAATTTGTTTATACTATTGAAACAAATAGTTAGAGTTATCAACAATAAAGTACTTGGCGATTTCCCAGCAAGGGTAGCGCCCTTGAGCGATATTTTCTTGCCAATTATACAATGAATTCATCCTTCTTTTACCCAGTGATTTCATCTAAATGAGAACGATTTTATTCTCGCAATGACAGCGAATATACGCCTCTGTCTAGAAGATTATATGTGTGCCTACGTTTTTGACTTGTGTGACTGCGTTTTTGCCAATGACAGCGAGTTGATTGTTGCGTTTGGACTGTGTATCTGGTTGGGTATATTTATTGCAAGATTCACTAATAGACATCTAGTTATGCTTGAGATTGACAACGGATTTATACATATAATGGTCATGTTATCACTCAGCTAATTAATGTTTTACACAGCGATATGTTGTGGATGGTAGCATTGTAGTAGATAGCATCATGTTGTGTTATAGGGGTCTCTTCCATGATTTTGTTTACACAGCGATCCTGTATATATCCAAGACAGCGAAATTATCAATAAACCTAAGGGCCCTGGTGTGATACGTTTGATCCCAATAAATTTTTACTTCTCATTATCGTTGCAGATGTAGTTGTAGGCATGCTTGCAGGGTTTATTTCCTCCTTGCGATTTTCAGCAGTATACGTCGATGCTGGCAAGGAAAAATGCCTCACGCCGAGATGAATTTAATTTCGTTCCAAGAATTTGGTTTATTGCTCGGAACTGCGGTGTATTCTGGTGGCTTATTGACCACTGTAACCTCTGTTGCCAATTGAGTTTATACCTGTACACCCTTTTTATTTTCATGTTACCAGCGGCCACAACATTCCTTCCATAGATTGTTTACTTTTCTTCTTTTTCCTTAGTTCTATTTTAAATTTTTTATGTTTTTATTTTTTCTATTTTTAATTAAGTTGAAAGAGCTATACTTATTGACAATGGATACAATTAATCACTTTTTAATCTAAAATTTTAATCTTATGGCTAGCAATTGAAGATGCTGGCATATTCTTACTCATCCTCCCAAATCAATGAATGTGATTTACTCTTCATAATTTCCTTGTATTTTTGAATCCATCAGTTAACCTGTTTACTTTTTAAAATTTACCTAATCATATTAAGAAAATACTATAGCACTATATGATTGCCACGTTTAAATGATTAACCTTTGAAATTACCACGTTTAGATTTGCTCAGTAGGAATTGCTCAGCTGTAGGCGCGTTTCATTTTCTAAGTGTTTCATTTCTAACTTTCCTCAACTATCCGCATGTTTCATTTTCATTTTCTGGCTATGGCCACGTTTCATTTTCCATTTGATTCGAGTTGCAGGAGGAAGCTAGGAGGAAGCTTTGGCATCGCTTTCGACGTTCATCAACCAAAGTTTTGAGTGGCTGTGCTAGTTGAATAAAACTTTCAATAACTAATCCATAGTTTTAATTCTGGGCAGTTTAATTGCTAAACATGGTGGTATGAAGTGTTTTGTTAGAAGAGATTTCAATTTTCCTCATTTATCCCTATTTATCCCTACTTATTGAAGCAAAACATTTATAACACCTATTTAAAATATTAGCTATTATCATCGACATATAAATGTATATGGTAATGATTTTATAGATATTTAAACAACCTAAATTACTATGTTTAGATTATTAATGTTAATTATGGAAATCTCTTTGTAAAGAAAAATAATATCAATCTACCAAGTCTATACTCCTTCACTTAAAAACAAAAATTGAATGAGACTATAGTTTCTTCACCATAAGAAGGCATTAGTAGATTTGATAGATTGATTTGAAGACGCTAGACACTATTATTAATGTTAATTATGAAACTCGGTAACAATATCATACTTAATCTTGATTAGCTTTTAATTCCTAATGCCTTATGTTCTTACTCAATTGCGTTGATGATTGATGGATTAAATAAATGGTTGAATGGATTAAAGAGAGATACCTAATGTAATAGTGGTTCTAAATTAAGGGATCATTAAGAAGATTGATCCTCTTGGGTTTTTAAATGTATGACCTCATCCTTCTTGTGCAAAGGGATAATGTGGTTGTATATATGATTAAGTGTTAGTACTTGTGCCATGCAATAGATTGATGATTCTCTTATTCATTGAACGTAACATTGACATATTAATGTTCATGTATTTAGCTCACTACTACACCATTAAATAATTGATATGATTGGTTTATAATTTTATTTCTCATGCACCATGATTTCTGTATAGTGAGATTTATTGTTGATTTTCTAACCTTGCAGGATAGGTTGGGTGGGTAGTTATGTAATTTTTTATGTCTAGTTGATCATAATTGTTTTACACTTCAGTTGGTTTTGATGCGTCAAACTGCATCGTTATTTACGTTATGTATTGAACTTGTGTCGTTGTTATAACATTAATATATGGGCCTTGTATCATCATTATTTATACGATGTGTAGATGGTAATGCCTTTTTATGTTGTCGTGTTTATTTTGTGATGAGAATCGTGTCATGAAGATTCCTTTGTCTTAACAATAGAAAAAAAAATGCACATCGTTTGTTATCGTAACGGACTAGTCGTTACACAATAAGGTTATATATAACAAAATGACAAAGTTATAAGCCACTACTTGTTAACAACTTCTTCACCTCAATTGAAAACAATCTAACTTGTTTATTGTGGAAATTTATTCATTAGAGCCACATAAAAAGTTAAGAAAAAGGAGGGTAGTGTTCCTTGAACACTTTTCCATGAAGAATCAAAATAAAAATAGAAACTACTATGGATAAAAATAGAATCAAGATATGCACTAAATGAAATATTTAAAATATGTGGAATATAAGGCTTCCATATCATGTTAGGGAATATAAAGAACATGTAGCCACAACTTGCATAAAATAACAAATGTGTACAATGAACCTTATCGCTACTTATATTCCACACATTAAACTTATTTATATATATATAAATATGATAGCTGGAATATTCTCTAGGACTATGAACTCTTCAAGTTTGATTATTCAACCGTATTTACAAATAAAACAAAATTAAAATTATGAGTTACTTGGTTGTACAACAATATTTAGAAATAAAAAAATTATAAAACTATTAGCTACTTGGTACTCTATTTGTAATATGTTTAACACATTAAAAGTATTTAATATAATCTTTAAAGTTCAAAATCACGACTATCCTTCTTTACCCATTTTCTAATTATTCAAATATTTCTTTTCATATCTTGAATGTCATTCATAAAAATTAAATTCAAATTCAACAAAAGTTTTTTTTTATTAATTTTTCATTCCTCTTATTTCTATATGTAATTTTTTTTCATATTATTTAAAGAAAAAAAAATATATCTAACAATAACAAGACAACTATTCTAAATTAATATACATATTCCACCATTAATATAAAACATCTTTGTTTTTTCATCCACTCATAATAATCAATGCTTAATAAAACTACATATCCTTTATGCCTCTCTACCTATGTTTTTTAAATGAGAGCAAATTTAGGAGTTTGAATAACATAAGTAATGTAATGCATGGTTTCAATAAACATTAATTTAATAATCATGGCTCAGTATAAAAATGATCTACCAATAATAATACACAAGTTTAAAATTAAAATATACACTTACCATCTAACAACAATGTGAGAATTAAAACTTTCCATGCTTCAATTTATTGCCTATATGTAATGAAAACAAAAAAATATATGATATTTAGGGTGAGATCTATATTGTTTCCTTATCAATATGGTGTTCAATATTTGTACTGATTGTTATTTTTATTGGACTAATTGCTACATACTTCTAGGAATAAATTTTGGTTTCTAACAACCACTCTAGGAACATGGGACTAACCACCCACTCAAGGTGATGTTTCCGGTTTGGAAGTTTACTAATACCTATGGGTTTTTGCATAATGGAAAACATTAACATGGTATCAAAGCCTTCTCCCAGGTCTGATTCCCCTGAATTATGTGATAGCGGGGGTGTTTGACTAACTTTCACACATCTGAAAATTGATCTCGTGGACTAACCACCACCCTGGTAACTTGCGACTAAATTCCCACTGAAGACAATGTTTCAAGTTTGAATCTTTATTATTACCCTTGGGTTTCGGTGTAATGTAAAACCTTAACAATTTCAACATAATCATTATTGAACAAAAATGATATTGCAATAAGGCTCTCAATTGTTACTGAAAATTTTAGTAACCTCTAATACATATTTTTTACTTTCATTTCCATGTTACAACCCTTAGTTACATCATTGATTATGAGTGCATGGTCATCCATTGAATAAAATTATGACTCATAAGTTTTAAATGACTTGATTCTCATAAATATATTAAGAAACTTAAAATTGTAGGTGATAAAGATATATATGGGAGAAAGGAAATTCTCCAATGGTAGGTCT
>JASDQU010101145.1:613714-625628 GCA_032191745.1 Picea mariana | reverse complement strand
AAATATTTAAAATATGTGGAATATAAGGCTTCCATATCATGTTAGGGAATATAAAGAACATGTAGCCACAACTTGCATAAAAATAACAAATGTGTACA
The DNA here is from genome assembly GCA_032191745.1 of Picea mariana. NCBI lineage: Eukaryota > Viridiplantae > Streptophyta > Pinopsida > Pinales > Pinaceae > Picea > Picea mariana. The sequence continues at coordinate 625,530 of JASDQU010101145.1, read as the reverse complement.
ATGAACCTTATTGCTACTTATATTCCACACATTAAACTTATTTATATATATATAAATATGATAGCTGGAATATTCTCTAGGACTATGAGCCCTTCAAATTTTAACCATATATATAAATAGAATGGAAATTAGAACTACTAATTGTTTGATTATTCAACCATATTTGCAAATAAAACAAAATTAAAATTATGAGTTACTTGGTTGTACAACAATATTTAGAAATTAAAAAAAAAAAAAAAAACTATTAGCTACTTGGTACTCTATTTATAATATGTTTAACACATTAAAAATATTTAATATAATCTTCAAAGTTCAAAATCACGACTATACTTCTTTGCCCATTTCCTAATTATTCAAATATTTCCTTTCATATCTTCAATGTCATTCATAAAAATTAAATTTAAATTCAACAAAAGTCTTTTTTTATTAATTTTTCATTCCTCTTACTTCTATATCTTACTTCTATATGTAATTTTTTTTCATATTATTTAAAGGAAAAAAATATATCTCTAACAAGACAACTATTCTAAATTAATATACATATTCCAGCATTAATATAAAACATCTTTGTTTTTTCATCCACTCATAATAATCAATGCTTAATAAAACTACATATCCTTTATGCCTCTCTACCTATGTTTTTTAAATTAGAGCAGATTTAGGAGTTTGAATAACATAAGTAATGTAGTGCATGGTTTCAATAAACATTAATTTAATAATAATGGCTCAGTATAAAAATGATCTACCAATAATAATATACAAGTTTAAAATTAAAATATACACTTACCATCTAACAACAATGTGAGCATTAAAACTTTCCATGCTTCAATTTATTGCCTATATGTAATAAAAACAAAAAAAATATATGATATTTAGGGTGAGATCTATATTGTTTCCTTATTAATATGGTGTTCAATATTTGTACTGATTGTTATTTCTATTGGACTAACTACTACATACTTCTAGGAGTCAATTTTGGTTTCTAACAACCACTCTAGGAACACGGGACTAACCACCCACTCAAGGTGATGTTTCCGGTTTGGAAGTTTACTAATACCTATGGGTTTTGGCATAATGGAAAACATTAACATGGTATCAAAGCCTTCTCCCAGGTCTGATTCCCCTGAATTATGTGATAGCGGGGGTGTTTGACTAACTTTCACACATTTGGAAATTGATCTCGTGGACTAACCACCACCCTGGTAACTTGCGACTAAATTCCCACTGAAGGCGATGTTTCAAGTTTGAAGCTTTATTATTACCCTTGGGTTTCGGTGTAATGTAAAACCTTAACAATTTCAACAGAGTCATTATTGAAAAAAAATGATATTGCAATAAGGCTCTCAATTGTTACTGAAAATTTTAGTAACCTCTAATAGATATTTTTTACTTTCAATTCCATGTTACAACCCTTAGTTACATCATTGATTATGAGTGCATGGTCATCCATTGAATAAAATTATGACTCATAAGTTTTAAATGACTTGATTCTCATAAATATATTAAGAAACTTAAAATTGTAGGTGATAAAGATATATATGGGAGAAAGGAAATTCTCCAATGGTAGGTCTTTTCATGCATAATTTGATTTTCTTTATTGAGAAACTTAAAATTGTAAGTTATAAAGATACATATGGAAGGAAGAAAATTCGCCAATTGTAGGTGCTTTCATGCATAATTTGATTTTCTTTATTCACAATTCATTTTAATTTATAAGGACTCAATATTACCATATTCAAACAAAAAAATTTCATTACACATTAAAAAATTAAAAGTACACAAAAACTCATCATTTTTTCTTTGTGACCCATAGTTTACATCTCTGCATATCTAACTATATTTATCTCCAATAATATCTCAATAAATATTTTACACTTTGTTTCTAGATGCACAATATTTCTTTTTAACTTGAAGCCAAATAATATTCATATCAAACCCTCTCAATACCTCTATAAAAAAATTTGTAAGACTTATTACCTCAAAACCCATACTTTCTTTAATATAACAATAAAGTTGTATATAAAAACAAATTCCTTACATCCAATTTTTTTTTTCTTAAATATGCAAGAATGCAAACCAAATATAACAAGTGTTTACATTGAACTCTTAATGTATAAATATAAAAAGATAGAAATTTTAAAAATGGTATAAATTGCATAAAACCATTTTAGTATAAAAAACACCATTTCTCTTATAATAAATGAAGACCAAGTAAAGTAAATCAACCCCTATAAGACGTTTTGAATTTATTGAGAAAACAATGAAACTAAGAGTTTAGTATCTTGGCCAAACGATACTATATTTTAGCATGATCTTTCCACTTAGGAATTTTTTTCATTTACATCTTATCCATGATATCTTTACTTTAATTTTTTTGGGGGCAAATTCAAAGGGCTAAATATACTTTTTTATGTATATTGAATCGAGGTGAAAGCATGATTATCTAGTTTTCTATTTTACTAACTATTCTTAATATCCCTATCATATTTGTTAAACTAATATTCAATCATATTTATTAAGCTATATTCAAGACAACATTATGTTGAATGCAATATATTTGAATCACTAGAAACATAAGTATCCAAAGCCGTAAAAGTATGAAAGACATAGGTATCAATGATTATAAATATTCATATTTCCACTTCATTTCTTAAAAAATATGAAAAAATCATTTTCCCCAAAAATGGTAAATATCGATATTTAATTTGGTGTTAATTTTATAAATTTTTAATAATATTGTTTTCCTTATAAAAAAAAGCATAATTTTATTTCAGATTTGAAAAAAAATTACATTTTGTAGATACATGTTCATATGTATTCTTTATATTGAACAAAAGAAGCCTATAGGTTCATAAACAAAAGAAACAAAAAAGTAGCTACTATGCTAAGTACAATTGTAGTGCATACATAAAATCATTGAAGAGAAACTAGCTTACATGAAATGTTTGTACTGATCCAAAAAGTTGCAACTGTCGTGAACACTGATGAATAGAGTACAAATGAGCATAAACCCATCCAACCAAAATAGCATAATACAACATATGGAACTAGTCAAAAAAAAGAAAGAAGGAACCAAGGAATAGAGTTGGATTTGATTTTCTATAAAAGGCCCGTGATAATACTCATAAATCTCACCATTATTGTCTTTAGTGATCACCCATTGACCAAAATCCAACTACAATCTGACATTTGAGAGATAATTTGTTACCATATTCCTCTCCCTGTAAACATAATGAATTTCCAGGTTATCAAARGAGACCACTATTCTTTGTATCTCTTCGAAAATAGGAAGAAAAAGGTTGTTTTGGAATTTTTGTGTTTTTCTAACCCAATTCACAACTATTTTTGAATCACAAAACATATGAATAGAGATGGCATTTTTTTCTTTTGCAGATAGGAGAAGCAATTTCAGAGACATCAATTCTGCATAATTATTGGATCCAGGGACCAACCCCATCTTTATTTTGAATCATACATGGTCTGACATATGTAAGACAACCCCCACATATTTGGTTCCTATTTTGGGATGCACTATTGAAAAAAGTCCACGACCTTTGTTAGTCCACCCTTTCTTCCTAAAATACCCTTCTAGTCATCTTATCTTTGTGTTGTGGAAATTGATCAAGAATATTAATACATTGAGCAGTAGAAACTTTAGGAGGCCTTTCCTTATTTCAAAAAAGTTGAGTCATTTCTAGCAAGCCAAGTAACCCAACAAACCAGAAGTGGAAGAGATCTTACATCTTTGTTATTGTAGTTGGAGGTCCAGTTTCTTTAGGAATCCTCGACCCTCTGCAATTACCAAGAGAAATACTTCCCCTTCATTTCATACTCCTCTTGCCATACCTTCTTAATAAAGGAGCAAAGAAATAAAAGGTGATATTGGGATTCCTCTTCAACTTTTCACAGTAGGCACCATCCTGGACCTGCTATTTTCCTTTTCTTCAGTACCTCCGAGGTAGGAAATATTTTGACTAACAACCACATAAAAATATTGGAATTGAGTGGAAAATTTATCTTCCATGTCCCTTTCCACCACCAGTCGGGATCCCTAAAGTGCATGTCAACATTTGGCTGAATATAACCCATTTTTGGAGTATATACTCTAAGAGGAACCAAAGACCATACCATCTCATCTTCCCTATCCAATAAGCGAATATGTTCCAACTTCAAATCCATTTTGTATTTTTTCCATATCCCTTCAAATTCTTCCTCCTAGCCTATCTGAAGGTGAGTCTGACATTCTTGTGACCATATAATGGTTCAAACAAGATCTCCTACCTCAGAAAGGTAAACCAACCCCTTTTCTTGGAGACTTTGTATCAAGGGTTCTGGAAGATGTGCTCCTCCACTACCTAGACAGGGATCCTTGTTGTTAGGTAACTGAATAGATTTGAAGCTAAATATCAAAATAAACCGACAATATCAACAAAAATAATCCAAACCATTCACCAAATACTGAACACAAGAAATAGATAAAACCCTTGAGGTAGGGTAACACAAGATATTATTCCTTAAGGAAGGACTAAACTCCTCAAGAAATCATTTCTTGTACAAATACAATATTCTTCACCATGTTTCATTACATTGCTTACACTTATTTATATATCTCTCTCTATCTCTTATGAACCTTCTAGAGAGCCTTCTCACATTTATTACATCTAACTACCATAGTGGGTATTTCTTAATATAGTGGACCTAGTCCACCTTACATTGAATAAACACATTATCATACATTAAATGACTTACACTAATAATACATAACCACATTCACATTGCATATCTCCCTAGGTATACTACATTCCATCCCCCTTCATCTTTTTCGTCCTCGAAACACGAGAAAAAACATACAATATGATCAACTAAGCAATGTAGCCAACTGGTACCAAGTACAACACTCCATCCATCCCAATGGAAGTTGAACATGATGTCCAACTTCTTCCTTGTGACCTTGACCTTGTTCCACCTCATGTTGATGTTTCCATGGACTTGGTTCTCTACATTGATGTCTTCCTGTAGTGCCGGTAGGCTTCCATGCACCTCTAGATTGGTTTCATTTATGGTTCCTTGTTGATCCATGAATGTGTCGATGCTCACGACCTTGCCTTGATGATTGTTGTTTCTTTATATGATGTGGATGGATATATACAACAACTATAGAATTTTTTTTTGTTTTCTTCAAATCAGCTACACATTGTGCCTTTGGGTCACTGACCACCTGTTGGGCCCCAACAACCCCCTTATTTATTTTTAATCAAAATCTAGGGCCCCTCAAAATTTTACTTGGATTCTTTGTTTTTTTTTTCCTTTGAGTTGATTGAATTGGTATTGGTTTTCTTTGTTTTGACGTTGGTTTGAAATTATATTCTTTTCTTTTTCAGGGTTTGAATTTCATGAAATTCAAATGCCATTTTGTTTTTCTTTCTACATATTTTTATGTTGATGGACAAGCTTCATAATTTGGGAGTTTGTTATTACCTATTCCTTATTGAATTTATCTGCTATGAGAATGCATTGGTTGAAGACATAGATTAATAACAATGATTTTACAAGAAGAAAGTTTATCGTGACACATCTTTTCTATGACATTTGTTGACATTTGATCAAATTTGAATGAGGGAGAGATGAACATAGAAACCTTAATTTAAGCTAAAACATTAATTTGTATCAACTATTTACTTTCGTTTAAATTATGATTATGTTTTTGTCTTTTTCTCATTAGAAATCCTTTTCAATAAGTCATTTGGTAGGTTTAATTAATTAAATTATTTTCTGAATTTTCATCCCATTTCAAAATAAAAATAAAAAATAAAAAAAGAATTATCTATCATTTGTTTGATTTTGTGAAAACCCTAAATTAATATTTTTATCCTTTCCATCAAATTGAAGCTTCTAGAATTTTAAGATCATATTTGAAAGGAGAATATAAACAATATTTGTTTACAACTTATAGTTAATTTAAATTCATTTTAATTTTATTGTTCTAGATTTTGTTTTACTCACAATTTTTAGGTTATTAATTTGGTTTCTTTTTGTTTCACAAGTTTCTATTATCATTTATTTGATACGGATCTGATCATGGCTTGATTTTATTATCTAAATACGCTCAAGATAATTGATCCAAAAATAATATTGGATTGTAGCAAATAATTTATGAGCAACAACAAATAAGATTTTCAAATGCGTTCAAGAACAGACAAATGATTTTGCGGGACTGATTGCAGCCAAACCGTGAGAAATCTGAAGAAACGGTTGAAAAATCATCTCCAAAATGGACCCATTTAGCTTACTCCCAAGATTTTTCCTAAACAAATGTATGATTTGAGAGATTTTGTTGTCTCTTTATGAGGCAAATTTTAGGTGGCGGAAATTATTAGTGATGCCCATACTGTTCATTCATAGCATAAATATATGAGAAAGTTCAGAGCCCAGGGAGATAGAAGAAATTCAGAAGAGGATTTTGATCCTTTATTTTTTGTATATTATCTATTTTGAAAACTTTTTATTTTCAAATGAAGTAACGAATGGTTGGAATTTTGGGAGAATGGACGAGTATTTTCGAAGAAGAATATGAAATTCCAGATTGCTTAATTTTTTTTGTCCTGCGAGTAAAATGATTTTATTTTCATTATAATATGTTCATATTCTTTGAGTAATTGATTATGCATTCATTTAAATTATATTTAGTCTGTTTTATCAATGCATGGTTAATTTATATCATTTATGTATTAATTTTTTCAATCTTTAAGAGTCTATTATCCCAAAAAGTCTTCTTAGACCATATGATGAACGTATTTTGTTGAAACTATATGAGAACGCAGTTTACTCTTTGGCTTTCGCCCTATGTATACTATGGAATGTTTTTTCATTGTCTTTCCATGTAATTTCTTGATGTGAAATGTTATCTGTGTCGAATTAGATTTAGTTGTTTCTGCACATAATATTTTATATCACGTTTTTCTTTATGTTTTTCATTATCTTTTGGTTTATTTTATATCTGTGATTGATCATCTATTCAAATATTTTGAGTTTACATCTGATGCTAGAAAGCTGGTAACACCATTCCTGAGAATTGGAATTTCTTTTATTTTTAGTTATTGGACATTTCAAGGTCACATGATGTATAATTATTTGTCTTTCTATTGTCATAAACTCGCTCCAGAATATGAAACACTTCCTTGAATTTCTTCAGGAAGTATTATGTGTTCTTCTATCATAGGTATTCACTCGACACAGGACAAGGGGAGTTCATACAAATGCAGAGAGATTAATTTAGTTTATTACTGTTGATCAGCTATAGGTTAGTTAGTGTATTATTTATTTAATTTGTTGATTTGTGAATGAAGAGTGATTGCATCATTTAAACGTCCATCTGCTTTGTCTATTTTCATTATATCATTTACAATCATGTTCATTCATTGTTCATTTAGAGTACTAGAGTAATTTTGTTTGTTTTTAATCTTGTTTAGATCTATTATCTTAAAACAAATATTTTCACAAGGCTTTGGTCAAATCTTGTAAATTGTATATAACCATTGTATATAAACATTGTTAGTTAAACATTTGTAATTAAAGTGTTGACTTTTAGAGTGGTATCTTTAGTTAGTTCACATATTTTAAATTGTTTTAGGATCTTAGTTGGCTAACGAAGCCATATAACCCATCAGGGTAGATTATATCAAATGGCTTGGGTTAAGTAGACAACCCCGGAACACATCTTCCCTTTCTATTGATGGTGTGTCATAAAATCCCATCAACAAATGGTGCTGGAAGGAGGTTGAGGTAAAATTAATAATTAAATTTTTTACCCCTCAATCTTTCATAATTCCATATTTATAAATTCTTCGTTTGTGTCATCTTGAAATGCAATAGAAGGAAGGCCCAACTGACAAGCTGGCCTTCCAAGAGTCTTTTTTTTTTAATGTATTTAATTCCCCATGGCTCCCCAAATTACTGTGTGGAACATGATTTCCACTTCTCATTACCTGATATTCCCAATGAGACAATCTCTTGATTGTCCAAACTCACCTTTGATGGTGGGGGGGATGTATCTGCAAAATACCATCTTAACAAGTTTTGTTGTAAATGCATCAAGCATGATATTTATGATTTTAAGGTTTTATGCAGATTGTTCTCTTTTACTTTTAGGGGTCAGATTAAACATTAGTTTGAGTCTTTTCCAACATATCACATTATTGATTGGTTTCAATTTGTAGAGGAATTTTTAGATGCTTTTGAAATCTATGATTACAATCAATTATGTGAAGAACTTCAGGCTTTACTAATCAATGGAAATTCATCTCCAGAGGTATTTTTAACAAGCATCCATCATGTTCTTTGTAAGTTTCAACTTGATGACATGTCATTTGCACTAAATCTCCTCTCTGATGTTTGTGCCCTTTTCATCCAACTATTTTCAATTGCAAATAATGAATCAGTTACAAATCCTATCACTCAATTGCGAGAAGAATTTTTGCAGGATGAGAGGAATCCATCCAAAAATATTGAACAAGAAAGTGAGGTCGAATCTATTGAAAATGTTCTTATCGACAATCAAACTATTTTTTCCTCTGAAGAATTGTATATTCAGTCCTCAGCCATCATGGAAGAAGATTTGATGTTGGGTCAAGGTGAATGTTTATATTCTTCTAGCTCTTACTCTAATCAGTACTTAAATTCAATTATTGAAGAACACTTAGGTGACTAAAATGATCTTAAGCATTATAACATTCCTATGAAATCGATTAGAGATGTAAATCTACAATTTGAAGAAGAAACTTTAAACCTTCATCCACAAATCATACCTTATCCACAAGAAAGATTGGTTGTTTGTCATGAAAAAATTGAATTGTCTGTCATACATGAGACAAATTTAGATGATCTTATTATGTTAAAGGATTTATCATCAAAACAGAGTGAAAGTGTTAAGGAAAGCGAAGAGTGTCTTGAAAATACCATTGTTAAATATCATAGCTCAAGAGATTCTTTTCATATGCTCATTTCTGATTCTGTTTACTCTTTATATCTTGATCTCTTCTTAGACTCTGGTGGACATGATACTTTACCAACATTATCTTACTCTTTTCCATCACAATTAGAGCTTTTACATATGCGAGTATTTGGTGAAATTAATTCTAAAAATAACATTTATGAAGTCAGATTTGACGCTCTTTCACTTTCATCACTTGCATGGAAAAAAGACATGTTGCAAGATGATTTTACATGATTTATTTTTGAAAACGATAATGCACTCATTCTCATGGAGATCAAATATTCTACATTGCATATTCGCTATTTAATTAGTTCAAATTTTAATGATTATGCTTCACGTTTTGAGACGATCTATCTCATCAAAGGAATTGTTCAAACCAATAATATAATTGATGTCATGAATCCTCTTAGGATGTGTTCCCCATTGACAGATCTAGTTCATCAAAGTCATAGTTTGCATCTTAATTTTTATGACAGGATCTTAGATACATCCTTATGGGGTTCCCTTTCAAGTACTTCCATGTGAATCATTCTTCTTCATATGAAGTTGGTTCCCAATAGTGCACTACTAATTTCTGTTATGCTTTTCATTTTAGACTGTAGATCTTATATCACATAGATTAGATCTTGTTTTATCTTTCTTTTATGGAAGTGGTCTTTTCACTCATACCTTTTAATGAAACTAATCTACTTAATAGTACCATTTACATTTTTTTTCCTATTTATTGGACATTAATAAAACTCTATTATGCCATATTAACTAGTGTTTGTAGTTATTGCATTGGATTTCTAGTGTACGGAACATCTAGGATCATGCCCATGATGGTTTCTACTTTCATTTGGTCATTAGGGTTCTTTATATACAATTTCCTTTTCTTTATTTTTTTTTTTTTGATTAATATCATTTCAAATAGTTATCACAATTGTGTGCAATCAAAGCACAACTTCCTAAGGCTTGATGCTAGTGTTTCTAGACAATTGCATGTCTCTCTCATGTCCATGGATGATTCGTTGACTTCACAACTTGGATGTCAATTATGTAGAGGTTGATATGGTTGTTGAGTCTAATAAATTCCATCTTTTTATCAACCTTTTCCTTAAATTTTAATCATTTTACACTTTTTTGTAAGTATTAAGGCCATTTTTATGCTTATATGTGAGATTAAGCTCAACATTTTCCAAAACATTTATTTTAGTATTTTCGGTGAATTTATGATTAAATATTAGAAAAATAACATGTTTTCACTTATCCTTGAAAGTTGGGTGAGTTTGATGATGTTTACAGGTATATTTGGAGATTCCAACAATGTCAAATTTTACCACTTAGCCTCAAATTAGAATTTATAATTCAATCCTTAAAGACTTCATGAAGATTTGGGAGGATCACTCAAGTATCGTGGATGTATAAGAATAATGTAAGATTTGTTATCAAATATTTTAGAGAGATTTGTGGGAATATTTTTAAAGTTATCACTTGTTAGTTATTAGCAAATGGTTGTCACCACATGAGAGATATGTGGATCTGAATTTATTATTGGTTGTCTTATCTTTTTATAAATAAGAGTGACTTATCTATTCCAAGGAGATGACTCTTATAGTATGTCCATATTATGATGGAATAGAATAAAGTTCTTGGCATTTCTCTTGACATAATTTGTTGTTCTTTAGTTCTATGTATTGATTTACTTTACAATGTTGTAGAGTAGTTTGCTACCTTGTTCTCGGGAGAATTGAGCTCAATCCAAATAGATAATGGTAGTCTTTTATTTCATTTCTTTTTATTTAATTTTTAATTTGATTTCATTAACAATCTTTTCATTTTGAATATTAGTTTTGTTTTAAGCAATGATTCATGGAAAAAAGATGTGCCTAATTCATACATGATCGTCCTTTCAAGTACATGATCATTTCCAAGTATGGTTAAGATTGTTTTTTATTTATGAAGTGTGATGTGATTAGTTAAATTCATTTATCTTCATTTATTTTCCATGATCATCTTAGGTAAATCATACCACAAATAACGTAATTATGCACATACAATTCTTGGATTTCACGAGTCTATGAACCACTAATTGATAATTTAATGTAACAAAATTTATGCATATAAATAAGCTAACATTTTGGCACCATTTTGAGGGAGATGCTAAAGGAATTGGGTAATTTGTAGTTCTAGTTTCATGCATTTTTCATATTTTAGAAAGTATTTTGCATATATGGAGACAAAAATGGTAAGATGAAAAGACGACCTTGCCATAAATTTTTATGGTATAATATCCTAACGCATTCACTATAAATAGATCTGTAGTGAGTCTCTCTTTCACCAAATTCAAATCATGATAAATAGAATTCATGAATAGATTTAGATATATTTCTTGATAATTTTGGTTATTTTTCACTTGTGGTGCAGTCAGAACCATTTCATCCACTAACCTATTGGTAGGAAGATATATAGGAGAGGGGATTCATTTGAATGAGGAATAAAAATGATGAGTGGGACATTTTCAAAAGGACAATTAAACACTTCAAGGTACAATATTGATTCTTTTTTGTCCAAATTTTCATTATAAAGTGACACTTGCTACAAATCCATCAAGGCTATATTTAAGATCTAAAGATGGGTATTGGAAAATTTTAGGGAATTAACTTATAACATAGTTATAAATACACCAATCAATAATCTCACATACTTAAATCAATAATCTCGAGTATAGTTCAATACACAATTTGGATCACTCAATTTAGACTTTGTATGAAAAGGCTATTCATAAATTAGTGATTGTCTATCCTAAAAACAACTTAATAAAAACTATGCCTCTTAGGTATGT